>BHDV01071908.1:129232-139834 GCA_005406045.1 Adoxophyes honmai
ACGCGTATTTTTGTGAAAACCCTTCAACAAATTGGCTAAGTAAAAGAAATCTGTATTGCTAATAAAATATTTTTTTCCGTTAATCTCTAGAAAAAGAGTTTATTTATATGTAACAGTAGTTTTTCTTTAAAAACTTAAGGATTTATAGCTTTCTAAAGCATTTTAAAAACATCAAAATCACCGAATTTTGTGTGCACGCTCTTAAGTTTTAATTAATGTCACTTCGAAATATCCAACAAAGAATTCGTTTTCTTAATTAAAATCATGTTGTCTGACTATACTTTTTGCCAACAATACGTATTCCATCGTCGTGTTGCCAGATTAATGTATTGTCAACCGACTTACACAAGCGTTTAAAATTTCAGCTCAATTTATTACCGAAAATGGACCAAAACTCAAGATTTGGTGCATAAAAACAAACAAACATCGGGACAGATCAAACCAAATAAAAGCTTAAAATGAAATGTCCGCGTTGAATAGCACCGTCCTTGGCTTATAACTTGGCAAATTTTTGAGTAGTGGGAGTTAGTCCAAGCATCGCTTTCCCATGGACAAAACTCTACTTAAAATCTTACCAAGTAAGATTTCGAAGTTTGTAATTTGTAACCTAAGACTGTAAGTAAAACGTCAATTCATCGTACTAACTGAAAATTACTGCAATTGTATCCCAAGCGCCGCCTCGCGAACAGCGACGTCATCACACATCCTTATCCAACTAGTGAAGTTAGAGCAAGAGGAGCTGCGTCTGCGACGGTCCGTTGTGAGCCGGCCAATCGTACCGTACATTGTACCACTAATTTAGAAGTCGGATGAAACTGGCGCAATTGGGTTAGGAATGCGCTAACTATGATGAATGGCTGCAATTTTTCGTCGAGAAATCGTTGTAAATTACTCTTTTGGCTCTATTAACTCATTCATTGCCGCTGACGCCAATTGGTGTCAAAATGGTATGGAAAAACAGGTGGTCGGAATTTAAAAACGGTCTCTTTCTATGTGACTTTCTTAGGGAACCCTAATAGCATCACTTCTGTATGTCTTGCCGTTTGTTGTCTTGTTTAGAATAACACCTCTCCGTATCTTCCGTGGATGTCGTAAGAGGCGATTAGGGATAAATAGTTAAAGTTTTATTTTAGGCGACAGACTAGCAACCTGTCACTAATACCCGCTAATCTAAAATTTAAAAAATATGCAGGATGAGGTCACAAAACGTGAAATAGTAAGTAAGTAAGTAAGTAAGTGAGTGAGTAAGTAAGTAAGTAAGTAAGTAAGTAAGTGAGTGAGTAAGTGAGTAAGTAAGTAAGTGAGTAAGTAAGTAAGTAAGTAAGTAAGTAAGTAAGTAAGTAAGTAAGTAAGTAAGTAAAATAAGTAAAATATAAAAATGTGAACTGATTCCAAATTCCATAAGGTAAAGCGATCGCGAGATTTTATTTGCCTTTTAAGGGCATCGCATCGAGGAAAAGGCTAAAACACTGCGTTAGAGAATAACATGCATACATCACGCTTGTATTCCCAAAAGGGCTAGGCATAGGTAGAGCACAAGAAACGTTATATATTCAAAACCATGACTTCACGCTTCATAGCCACCACCTAATTTAAGGTTGAACAATTGAACATTGATAAAAAAAGTAGGTATACCAATGACAGATCGCCAGCCTGCTGCCTAAAGCATACACCTAAACCTATATTCTTTGTCGCCTCTTACGACATCCTTGGAAGAAACAGACCACTAGAAAACATACATACATATTCCCACGCCTGTATTCCCAAGAGGGGTAGGCAGAGCACATGAATTCAAAAATCCAGTGCCACGTTGAGCAATTTCAGGGTAACCAGATAATTAAACGTGATATTGCAGTGACAGGTTGCTAGCCCATCGTCCACAATAGACTAACCCTTTCCCAGAGTCGACTCTTACGACACCCACGGGAAGAAAGGGGGAGGTGCTATTCTAACCCGGCACCTCTAGAAAATAACATCAATAATATAAAACTTGTAACGTCAAACTTCAGTCTAATAATTATTCTGCCGGAAACTCCCATTTACGTCTAAATTAGATGATTTAAAAGGATTGTTCAGTTTTTACACGTCCTCGATTGCTGTTGTGACGTCAAATGCTTTTGAGTCTGTTGTGTATGAATTTCCGGAAATGCTGAGTCAGAGCAAATGAGTGTGTAATTTTCCGAATTTCTTTTTTGCTTTGAGTTTTTGTGTGTCGCACGTCAGTAGCTGTTATTGTAAAGTCTTATTTTAGTTACCTACTTAGACTCACTCCTGAAATATAAAGAATGCACTTTTATTTACAGGACTATGCCTAAGGGTCTCACCAAACCAGTCGACGCCTTTTCGGCAAAATGCGGGTAGAAAAGCTTTATGTCAATGCAATAAGGGCGAACAAGACGTGAATTGGCTCGGCCATTCTCGGTCGAACGAACCGAGCCGAAAAGGCGTTGACAAATGTGGGGAGACCCTAAGACAATAGCGTATCGTAACTACATCTAACTTATCTATCTAAACGTACAGTCACGAACAGGGATTGTTGAGCCACTTGCCACTGTTCGCAATTTAGACGTGTAATCAATGACCGATATGACAGACTAGATGTCAGCTATTGGATTAGTATTACACGACCAAGTTACAAACATAGGTAAGTGGCTCAACAATCCATGTTCGTGATGGTACAGTCAGCGTCTGATACATGTATACACTTTAGTACCTTTTCTAATTAACCTCGTATTTGAACTCTCGCATGAAATTGTCACTGCGATCACAGTGACAAAGTACCAAAGTGTAACCATGTATCAGACGCTGACTGTACATGTCAAGCCTACAACACTTGTGTCTTTATATCGTAGCTCGATAAGTTTCGAGCCCATCACTGGGAGCAACGTACAGTCAAGGACTTTAATTCATGATGGAATCAATTCATAGTAAACGTCATAGTGACATCCCATTAATTATCAAGGGAAATCATAACTTTTTTCTTTGAAGAGGTTCTATGGTAGCTCATGAATTAAAATCCTTGACCGTACCTACACCAGATTTATCGACGCCATAAGACACCGTTTAGATACAATTATCATCTGTAAGGATTACTGTGTTAACTGTGACGTCACACGGCCACGGTCAGCCGTTGTATCGCATTACCGTCACGACGCGGTGACGTCAACGATCAGCGAGCCGAGGAGTGGCTGCGATGGTAAATCATTTTACGACAGTCGGGTTTGGGTTCCGTTTGTCCAAGTTAATATAAAATCCTACCAAAAACATTCTGTAAACTAGACTAAGTCTCGATGGAGCTGCTTGCTTATCTCTAAAAAGTAATGAAATCTAGACAAAGTCGTGCAAAGTCTAAGGTTCCTAACTGCAATTTCTTTATAATTCTAATTAATGTTGTGTAGTTTTGTACGCAAGGGTACAAAACCAGGTGTTCCATGACACCATTGCACCAATCTGTCGCCGGGTTCCAGGTGCGAGCCTGGGATTCGAACCAACGATCCTTCGCATGAGAAGCCACTAGTCAAACCGCTGGATTGCCACGGCTTCCTTGTGGTACGTAAATAAATATTTTATCCCTTTTAATTGTATACTTACTCTACTCTAGCTCATATGTTCCTGGCTCACCTTAGAACCTATTAACAGTTAACGTTAAATGGAAAACTTTATCACGTTTATTGTGACAATGACAACGGTCCGCGGTGGATAGAAATTAGAAATCAATTGGTTCGATTGTCCACAAATGCAGCATCGGTGCCCCTGAAATTTAGACATTTAGCGTCTCACGTCACCAGCGCATGCGCAGCTAAGTGGCGAGTAACAGTGTTTGCATTTACACCGGTGTATTGTACTCAGCACGACTGGTTATCACTATGAAGCTCTAAACGTTTGGAATAGAGACAACTATAGAGCAAAGTGCGCTCAATGCAATTTTTGATCCTCTACCCATCGCAAGTTGTCAGGCCTGTATTTTTAGATAGGGTAGCCAAACCACACGAAACTCTATGTAGAGAAAATAATGATTATTTCATGTTTTGTGTCCATTTCTAGCATATTAGCAGGCAAGATGGCAGGTAGAATAGTGACAGGTTGCTAGTCTATCGACTAAAAATGTAAGATACAGACCTTTTTCCTGAATCTCACAACCTCCACGGAACTATTGGATGTCGTAAGAGGCGACTAAGGAAATAAGGTTAAGGTATATTTTAGGCGACAGGCTAGCAACCCGTCACTGTTGTACCTTTCAACATAAAATCTAAAAATATGATAGAAGTCGCTTTATAGTCTAAATAGTCATGATATTTGTCTGTGTACCGTTTCTTATGTTCTGCTTTCCCCGCTTGGGAATACAACTTATTTACATATACATAATACAGTGGAACCCGTTTAAGACGATCACGTTTAATACGATTTCTCGCTTAATACGCCACTTTACGCCAGTCCCTACAACTTGAGACATATTTTCATACATTTCTTAACGCTTAATACGATTTGTCATCCCGTTTAATACGCGGGAGCCCGAGCCGAGATGCTCGTATTGTCAGTCTCGAGAGATGCTGTTCGAGGCATTTGCCCCCTTCAGCGGGGTCTTCCCGCTCCTGAGTGGGCCCTCAGGCCTCGTTGGTCGTCTTCTGGCCTACGTCAGACTTCTGGTCCTCCAATCAGTAAAGTCGCAATCCGGTTTTAAAAGGCGTAAGGCCGGCGGAGTTCCAGTGGGCCGTGCAGAGTGGCTAGCCGTTCCAAGAGAAATGCCACTGGATTCTGGCCAGCTTGGATCTCCTGAATGAATAGGATCAGCTCCTGTGTCGGCACTTTCTCGCCTTCTGAAGTGTCCGAGCTTCGCTCCGTCTTCTCGTTCCGTTTCTCCGCAGACGGGCCGTGACCGCTTGGCCCGGCCTGGCTGTAGGTGCGGGCTGACCTCGGCGGAGGCTGCCATCTTGGCGTTTTTGCCCCCGCGGCTCCGCGCTTACGCCTTCACTATTGACAGGAACAGCTCCCATCGCTGGCTTGATATGAGGAGTATAATATACCAAAATTAAAACATGTTGTATGTTTTATTTTCTCTTTCCCGCATAATACGCTTTCTCGCTTAAGACGCGTTTTTGTTAGGGTCCCTGAGAAATCGTCTTAAGCGGGTTCTACTGTATATGTATTTATGTAGAACGACATACATAGAAAAAATGGAGAGTTATTATTCTTAACCCAACACTACACAGGGAAACTTATAATTACTGTCTTATTGTGTCTACCTTGTTTATTTTGTACTGAACACAAAATGTGATTCAAACCGTAGGTACCTAAATACTATGAGTTTCAAGACAAAAGCACCGCCTCAAACACTTTATAAGGTCTTTAAATTTCCAATGTAAAAGGGCAAATGTGGTAATGTGGTCTTGTGTCAGCGTATGACTAACTAAATCAAAGAACTACTCTGATGTCATATCAATAGACTCGCTTCTGAAAAACCATTCATGTATCCAATTTAATTTCATAGCTCGATGCGTAACGCTCACATTGTCGTCAAAACTCAATGGATTCCGTCACTTATTCGCCACGTGCTGGAAAAATAACCAGAACAATAAAAAATATCTTTCCTATTTTTTTCTAAGATATTTATAAGCTTTCGTAAGATTCCAAACGAGGGACAAACATTTTTTACGCCCACGTTTTCGCAACATTTAATCTCATCTAACCTAACCTAATCTAAAATAGCAAAAGCTAACCCAACCTAAACTAATGTAATCTAACCTAACCTAATATGATAATTTGACGAAAATATGGACGTAAAATAAAATAATACAATTTGTCTCTTGTTTAGAATCTTACGGAAGTTTATTGGAACTTCATAAATGCTAGAAAATTTTAGGAAATTTATAAACTTGTGGATCTTGTTATTTGCCGGTGACATATCCAATTTCGTTTTCATAATTTCATAGCTTGATGCGTAACGCCTATTATCTATCTGTGGTAACGCTCACATTGTCGTCGTCAAAACTCAACGGATTCCGTCACTCGCTCACCACGTGCTGTAAAAAACCAGAACAATAAGAGATATCTTTCTTTATAAATGACACCTGGGGAGATTTCTAAGTAAATTGGCAGAGACGTCAGAGACTACGATTTATTACAGGACACGTAAAAGTCGTGAAATTCTGTTATCAGCCGGAGGTAATTTTCTATTTGCTCACGCCATATCGTTTTATGAACACTGGAATAGTCACATGCTATTTTTAGGATGAGTATGCCATATTGATAAGACGACAAGCAATAAACTGTAGTCCAGCAGTTAGGAAAATGTTGTACCTACTTAAAGTAGTTCAATTTTTTCTTTTGTTTCACAAAGACAAGGTTCGCCTTTGTACGTAAGTTACATTATTTTTCTGTTATGTTGTTCTATGTAATTGTTTTATGTGCAATAAAGAGTCATACAATATAATACAATACAAGATTAGTGGATTCAGAGTTTAGAAGTTTCGAATGACGTTGTGGGGAGTTCAAACATGGTCTCTCTCCAGTCTCTTATACCTGGGAACTGAAGTCCACAGAGAGAAAGTTTTAAATTGAATTTATGTAACCGATCTTTGAAAATTCATTAGCGCGGTGTAGAACACTTACAGTTGATGTTATTTGTGGAAAAAGTTCTACTACTGGACGTTTGGTGGCACTAGGGTCACAACAACGTCACTGTAGAGTATAATATTTATCTGGGAGTGACGTCACAAACTCACTCCGGAAGTTTGCTGGTCTACATTTTAGATTTTAATAATTTGATGATCCAACTAATACGTGTTCTAAGTAAGTAAGTAAACACTTTATTGTACAAAAAGAAAGAACACGAAATACAAAACTCATATACAAATAAAAAAAGTACAAAGTAGTAAGTAAGGCGAAGTACAAAGGCGGACTTATCCCTTAAGGGATCTCTTACAGCCAACCTTTGAGAGTCAGACAGGACACTTGATAATTGAGACCGACAACAAAGAAAGGCTATATTAAACATGTTGAAGTACAGTACAATATACACATACATACATCTAGAAAAAAAATATAACGTTAAAAGTATATTCTATAGTGTTCTATATTTTTTCATAAACAAGCTGGTAAGAGCGACTAGATTCCTCAGGTTTGGCTACATCGACATAGAAAAAGACGTAAAATCAGTGCGTGAGGGGAAGAGTCTTCAATTCATAACAAACAGGGTATATCAATAACAAGTTAATTTAACAACAGCTGCCACTCATCCTTCTAATTTTGGCGCCATTCGACGAGGCGTTTTATCGTCGGCACTCCTGTATCAAATAACAGGTGATCACGCGAAAACATGATGCCTGTGTCACAAGACATGGATACACAGAAGTCGATCGTCATACAAAGTGCGCTAGCAACGCACACCGACACGTCTCGAAACAGTTGGGACCAGACCACGGTTGCCGTCCGCTTGAGACGCGCGTTTGTGGACGATTCTGCAACCTTTTCAAAAGAACTAGAACTGTGAAATTCTAACAAGTACATACATACATACATACAATCACACCTGTATTCCCAAAAGGGGTAGACAGAGAACACAAGACGCTACATAGACAAAACCATGACTATTTCACGCTTCGTGGCCACTTCTAGCATATTTTTTTAGGTTTTGGATAGGCAGGTATGCAGGCAGGTTGCTAGCCTGTCGCCTAAAGTATACCTTAACCTATTTCCTCAGTCACCACTTACGACATCCCCGGAAGAAATGAGGAAGGCGCAGCGCAGACGACAGAGTTTTGTGCGATCGAGTCTGCGCAGCAATAAATTCTCTGAATGGCGCGCTGACGTTTCCACGAAACTCTGAATGGAAATTCCTGGAACCTGTCAGCGCGCCATTCAGAGAATTTATTGCTCCACAGACTCGATCGCACAAAACACTTTCGTCTGCGCTGCGCCGAAGTGTTATTCTAAATCCGACACCACGCGGGTAAGATACTTGTTAAAATTTCACAGTTACTCTTGAAAAGTTTGCAGAAGCAGTTCACAAACGCACATCCCAAGCGGACGGCAACCGCGCTCCGACTGGGCTCAAACTGTTCCCAGATATCGCCTCAATTGACTTAGATGCTGTACCTATCAGTGTTTTGTGCTTCTGTCCCTATTTGTCTTGTGGCTGCGTTATCTCGTTGCATAGTATCTGCCCAGTTAGTTAGGTTGCGTGCACTGCAAATAACATCGAGTGGGCTCATAAACTGTCGTATTTTGAACCCACATGTATTTAGCATGTACACGATATATTAAAACGTGATAAAATAGCTAATAGCCCCGTGTGGTGCCGGGTTAGAATAGCACCTCCCCCTTTCTTCCCGTGGGTGTCGTAAGAATCGACTCTGGGAAAGGGTTAGTGTATTGTGGGCGATGGGCTAGCAACCTGTCACCGCAATATCACGTTTTAACCATCTGGTTACCCTGAATTTGCTAAACGTGGCACTGGATTTTTGAATTCATGTGCTCTGCCTACCCCTCATGGGTACATACAGGAATACAGGCGTGAGAATATGTATGTAGGTATGTATGTACTACGAGTGGAATTTATTAAGTGTGTCCCTTGGACGTCGTACGAGGCAACTAAGGATGAAGGTTAAGGTATATTTTAGACGACAGGCCACCATCTTGTCACTACCTCTGAACTTAAAACTTAAAAAATATGCTAGAAGTGGCTACGAAACCTGAAATAGTCGGAATTTATCTACTTAGGGTTTTGTGTGCACTGCCTACCCCATTTGGGAATAAAGAAGTGGTGTTTAAGCATGTATGAAGTTGAAAATAGAAAGTTTATACGTATGCCTGAATGTTTAACACAAAAACACGCTTGCATTCCCAAGTGGGGTAAGCAGAGCACACAAAACGTTCCATAGCCACTTTGAGCACCATTTTTTATTTAAAAATGGAAGAAAAAGGTATGTGACAAGTTGCTATCCTGTCACCGAACCCCTTTATTCCTTAGTCGCCTCTTACAACATCCACAGATGACAGGGTGATGTGAAATTCGGCCCAACACGACATGAAAATCTAATTTAAAAAGAATCGAATTAATCTGGCGTAAAATCTCAATAGATTTTACAACCAAGCTCGTAACAGCTACCTACGCATCGGATCGGGAGTAATGTCGATAAGTACTATATACTCAGTTTTATTAAGGAAGTTATTTGGACTAAACTAAGTCTATTCGAAACACTCGATGCAGCCGGTTTAGCAGGAAGGCTTAGGGTGCATACATATAAAGATACAGGTTTCCGGCACAGACAAATCTGTGTGGATCAGTACCAACCGGTGCATCTACTCGTATAATTCTCGTATTTACCTATACATATATTTACTTATGCGCTTACATAAAGAAATAGGTTTCAGATTTATCTGTTTCGTTGTGCAAGTTGACCATGCATCGGTTGGTACATATAAATAAATAAATAAATATCACTGACAATTTTTACACCAATCACCTAGTCCCAAAGTAGGCAATTTAATGTCTGTGTTATGGGTACTAGACAACGGATAAACTTACTTATATACAGATAAACATCCAAGACTCGAAAGCAAACATTCGTATTCATCATACAAACATCTGCCCCGACCGGGGATCGAACCCGGGACCTTAAGCTTCACAGCCAGGTTTTCTAACCGCTGGGCTATCCGGCCGTCAATTATTATTATATGCATCTGTTTCTTTATGTACTCGTAATCGCGACTACCGAATGAATATCGTCCAGATCGGCGATGTAGTAAAGAGAGGCCAAATCAGGAGTACCTAAAACCGTCGAGCGTGTATGACGAGATTGATGAATGTGAGTGAAGCGAGTGAAGTATGTCAGAATAGAAACGAATGTCGCTCTGTTGCCTACCCCGCAGGGAAAAAAGCATTACGATTATGTATGTGTATGTAAGCACATTACAGACGAGTTCATAAATATATGAGCAAAACTGAGGGTTCAAAAATATCTGTACACCTTTATGACATTGACAATAAGGTGCAAAAGTTTTGCTGGCATTTATCTGCTCATATATGTATGAACTCGACTGTACCTAAGCCAAGTTGCACGTGAGATAGAGTAAAGCACTATCTATTCTGTGGTAAAGTATACCTGTCACTGTCCGACTAGAGACTTTAGAAAATGATGAGTATAGAGGTCAGCAATAAAATTGGCAAGATTTTAAGCTTTTTCCAGGTAAAAGCGATGCGTTAACTTACCCCCACAACTTACAATTTTGCCAAGTTTAGTGCCGACCACATCAAATCGAGTATGTTGTCATCCTTAGCCAAGAAAATATAGTTTACCTACTCATCCCGAAGCCGCAAAAATGGTGTAACTGGGTTTGCCATCTTACGCATTTTAAACAATGTGCGGTTTCTAATTAAATCACGTAGGTCCTTAGGTATTACATTCAGCAGGTCTATTTTCCCAAATGGTGTCTGAGTACACTAATCTATACATATAAAGCTGGAAGTTGTATTTATGCAACCGATCTTTTTGTAATGAAACACTTAGGGTCTCCCCACATTAGTCGACGCCTTTTCGGCAAAATGCGGGTAGAATAAGCGTTATGTCAACGCAATAAGGGCGAACAAGACGTCAATCGGCT
>BHDV01071913.1:0-38659 GCA_005406045.1 Adoxophyes honmai
AAAAAAAATAAAAAAAAAATTTTTAGAATATCGATAAAACCAAATCATAGGGGCATAGCCACAACCGATACAAAAATAATGTAAAAAATATTTTTCTCTAATGTCGTTATTCACGGAGAAAACAGGGGACTACGTTTGTATGGAGAAGGTGGTACGACTCCTATCCTCTTAAGAAATAACACTGACATGAAAAGAATTTACCAGCTACGGCTAATCAGTGAAACCCTTAGTAAAAATCCTATACGCTTAATTCCTTCAATATCCTTCTTTAATCTTAATTTCATAAAAACCTCTCCCTTTCAGTATCAAATTAATTCCGGCAATAGTAGGTTAACCATGAAAAAGGACACCGGCGGGAATTTTATTGAATTTTTAGTAAAAAAGTTCATAGTTGTAAAGCCGGTCTGATACGTTTAAAACCAAGGGGATTAAAACGGATGTTTCGATGACATAGCTTTTAAACTTTTTGGGCTAGTCCGAAATGGTTTTTTTTGTAAAGCAAATATAATATTGTTAATCGAACCTGCTACAAAATACCATACCATGTAAGTATGTTTGCTAAAATCCTTTTCTCAAAGAAACCTAACAGTTTTTTAAGTCTGCTTTCTACAGGCAGGGCTACTTTTTACCACGTTCGTAATTGGCATGGGCTTGACGAAGGAAACAGACCAATCCTCAACAGATTTTTTGGCAAATCTGTCGCTCAAATTGGCTTCAAAACGCGACCCCATTTGATTCGATTCTAGAAGGTTTTGAGCTGTCAAATTTTGAATTCCGAACGTTAGACAATAGTAGCTCAAGTCAGGACGTGTCCTGTCTTCTCAGAACTCATGGCAACCCCAAGCCACTGCCATATTCGTTTGGGTGCGTTTCATTTTCGTTTCCGGCTGAGCTTTGTTTTAATTTCGCTGCCGTCTCTCGCAGCGTTTCCACTCCGTCGCAGATCGTTACGCTTGCTAATCCGTGAACGAAAAATATAGGACAATACTAGATGTTTAGTTGTTCGTAACTTTGTCTTCGTAAACTTGTCGCTAGACACATACATACACGCTTGTATGAATGCTACATAGTAGACTATGACTATTTCACGTTTTTTCCCCTTGTAACATAATTTTTAGAAGGTAAACCTAATAATAGTGACAGGTTGCTCGCCTGTCGCTAAAATGATTCCTTAAGTTATTTCGTTACTAATTGATTCTTGACTCTCCTTAGAACCGATACGTGACGTTTTGTTTATATTTATAATAATATGTCTTATAATGGTATTTTAACGATGTTTTATTATTACTAGGTCGTAGTAGGTATGTAGATATTTTAATGTTACTTGATTTTTATAAAATAACTTGTTTTTTTTTACTCCAATGTACATAAATGTCGTCTACAAACCGTAATTGTCATTGAATTACCCACCAAAGCAACTAAGGGGGGAGTTAAATCTGATGGCGGCCAATTTTCCGCTTGTGTGCCTAAGTCGCGCCCTAACCTGAACAAAGCCACCGGTTCTGAAGGAAAGCTAAAAAAATAATTACAATAGTAGGTACATTAAAGGGCTGCTGTGATAAAAGCCAAAGCAAGACAGAGACAACAACACTACAAATAGATAGGTGCAGTTCATTTTCAGTATTTGTTGTTGTAGCGGCAATAGAAATACTTAGTCTGCGAGTATGTCAACAGTCTAGCAAGCACGGTTGGTGAGATACAGCCAGGTAACAGATGGACGGACAACGAAGTCTCAGTAATAGGGTTCCATTTTCACCATTTGGAACCCTAAAAAACTGGTTATTTAGTAACAAAAATAACTTTTCTTTTCCATCCTAACAACTGACAACGAAATTCAAAGAAGGAGAGGGATTAGTACATTTATAACTTCACAAACAGACGAATAAACTTATATAAATAAACAATTTACTTAAATTAAGTATATAAGCTCCGAAAAAATGAACCGCTTATCCTAAAATAGAAACAAGTAAAGACCTAAAGCGTTTATTAAAATACATTTTCTTTTTCTAAAACACAAGGGATTTAAATGAAGTGGTTAAAGTGAAATCTGTGAATAGTAAAGGAGCTTATGAAGCTCTAAATAAGTACCTATCACGGTTACAGACAGCTTTCAAACGGACAGCTCAGTCAGTACAGTTACAGTTAGTACAGTCACTAGCACTAATATCTGACACAATAATTAATAAATAAATAAATAAATATCACTGGACAATATTTACACCAATCACGTAGTCTCAAAGTAGGCAAATTAATGCCTGTGTTATGGGTACTAGACAACGGATAAACTTACTTATATATAGATAAACATCCAAGACTCGAAAGCAAACATTCGTATTCATCATACAAACATCTGCCCCGACCGGGGATCGAACCCGGGACCTTAAGCTTCACAGTCAGGTTCTCTAACCGCTGGGCTATCCGGCCGCGATTTAGCGCGGTGGTTTTAAAGTACGCGTACTTTATGGTGACACACAGTCGAGTAAGGTCGTCGAGCCATAAGTACGCGTACTTGCTCGTACGTCTATCAGATCCTTAACTGGAGACCTCAGAAAGTGACAAGTAGCCTATCCCGTGCGCAAAACGACTTGAGCGTATTGTTTGCTAAGTATTCTGGATTTTTTGAAGGTTTTATGTTATTTTATTCTCATATTCCAGTGATAGTACGCTAGTTCTAAATTTACTAAATTTCCCGCTTTAATCAAGCCTGGAAAGAGACGGTTTTACGTTTAAACTGGATATGAACACTAGCTCCAAAACATCTTAAAATTAAGCGACAAAATAAATCCTTTTTTTATTATTCGATGCTTCTTATGTACTTGTATTACACTACAAGTGACTTTAAAATATTATTTAAAAGACAGCAAACGTCAAGTTTCCAAGTAGCCGTTACAACCGTCCCCATGCATAAGGTATGAGCGTCCCGGTCTAAAATGGACTATCATTTTCTATTTTTCATTTCCTCATTTACCCCTCGTTCCATAATGTTAGTGTTTCATTTTGAAACGTTCCGTTTTACGTTTGTCATGTTCTATTACTGGTGTGGAAGATATGATTTCTTTTATTTAATTTTTTGATGAGATTTACAAGTTTTTCAAAATGTCGTATTAAGAATTTTATGTGTATAAGTATAAGTTGGTATACTCAAACTAGAGTATTGTTATATGACTTTTATATAGATTGCGGTTGCGACAGAAGTCGTTAAATTGATAATAATAATTATAGATGGTTTTAATACCGCGAAAGAAAGAATTTGCAAATAATTCTAAATTAGAACACTTTACAAATGTTTAAAGGGTTCCGTTTAAAAAAGTAAACTGGGATCCCATAGCTAAGTCTTCGCTGTCCATCCGTCTGTTTGTCTGTCACTTGACTGCATCGCACGAACGATGATCACTTAGCAGTTAACTAAGTTGACTATCAGAAATAAACAATCAGATTCGCAATAAGAGTAACATGATTTTCAACGAGCGTTTAGCACTTGTTTTTTACAGTTGAGCACACTTCGTCAGTTTTTACTCTACCGACATTTTCGAAGGACCAATTTTTTTTATACAAGCATTACTTAGCAACAATGACTCACTACAATAAACCATGTCAAGCTGCGGTCTGTCTCGAACCCTAATAAATTTTAATGATTGCAAAATCAATCGTAAACGGCTCAAACGGAAATGATTCAACAAATCGGTATTTAAAGATTTATGAGATCTAAGAAGTATTAGGACTGCAATCTAGGATTTATGGCAACTAAAACTTTTAAAGCTCCTCTAAATACATTGTATTTTATGAAACCACAGGAATTGGAACAGTTAATAACTAAAGTTTAATGATTCATCATCATTATAGTTCTCGTCTACAAGTGGACATAGGCCTCCCCCTATGCATGTCTCTGAGCATGATCCTCTACAATCATTTAAAAAACAATTGAGTCAACTTTAGTTGTAGTGAACAAATTCTTGATTTGAATATTAATGTTGTTAGAGATAGACAGAAAAGATAGAAGATAATTTTCAAGTTAAGAGAAAATCTGGTCCAGTGACTTACTTAAAAACCATAGGAAAATTCACCTTAACCTAAGAGAAAGCACTAAAATTACGTCGTCTGAGAACATCGTGAAAAAACCTAAACATTACACCTGATTCACCTGGTGCTCTATCCCAACCCCTCTCATGCTGAGAGAAGGCTTGTGCCTAGAAATGGGATGAAACGATTCTCTTTTTTTCCTGATAACATTTGTTAAAATCACAAATCAAACACTTTGTAAACATGACCCATTTGCAAAATCAATTTACGTGCCGTATTAAATTCATTGTATGCTTTCGGTCCATCAAACAATTTACTTCGTATGAGGAAATTTTAGACCATCCGATAAATATCCGATGCGTTCTACATAAAGTATGCGGGGATTAACATAAACTGTTTATCGAACGAACCCGTCGTAAAGCTTTTCGCTGTTTACGGCATACGATGCGGATCCGATACGATTGTGGGACGATTTTTGTTTGTCGCCTTATTCCAGTCACCTAGTTTGAGTTTTTTTCTTGCATACATTTTATCTTATCATTGGAAGGGTTACACGCTTATATGCCTCTGTATTATTAAGAAAAAACGAAATGTTAGTTATTATGCACACAGTCCATGATACATTTAGCTTGGAAATCTTACACACACTCCGTGATATATCTGGCTTGAAAACGGAGGGACCGATTAAGAAATTAGGAATGACGAAATAAATTACGAATTTTAATTGATTTTACAAATACATATTAATTTAAGCGAAAAATCTGTTAGATCATTGAAAAAATCAAGAGCTTATTTATCTTTTTACAGTTGGTATTTAAACACAGTCAATTGTAGATAACAGGATTACATACAGTCGGCATTATTTGTCATGTTATAGTGACCACTTGCATAAATATAAGCTCTCAGTTTTTGAGTTATAACGACATCTCTCCACTTCTTCATTGGTTAAGTAAGAGGTAAGAAGTTTGGGTAAGAGGCGACAAAAAAATAGGTTTAAACACACAATAAGTAATTTTAGAAAATTATTGCTATTTAATGTAATTTTAAATTGTTCTAAATTATGGTTATAAAACTGCGAAAGCAAACTTTGTCGATATAACGTTTCGTGTGCTGTGCCGGCCTATGCTAAGCCCTGTTTGGGAATACAATCGTGATGTTTACGTACCTATAAAATAAGTCTCATATTCTTTTTCATAAAAGTCGCACGTTATAAAAACTTCTTCGCTCGTAGGACACTGTTTTCTTGAGCCGTGTGTGTACTCGGAGCGATTATTTATTGGCAAACTTGTTACTTCGTGTATGGCCAGCTTTATTCTTTGTTTGGCATGTATTATGTAATGCCGAGTTTGTAAGAATATTTACTGTTTTGAGTTTGTAAATGCGTACTTTTATTTTAAGATTTGAAGAAAATTTGAACACAATTTTTAAAATCTCTTCGGTATAGTGAAGATGCGGCTGACAATAAGTTAGTTACACATACAATCATGTCTGTATTCCAAAATGGGGTAGGCAGAGCACACAAAACGCTACATAGACAAAACGAGCTACATTTAAGGCTACGAGATGAAATAGTGACAGGTTGCTAACCCACCACCGAAAATGTACTTTAACTCATTTCCTTCGTCGCCTCTAACGACATCCACGGAAGAAATGGAGAGGCGCTTTTCTAAATGCAACAGAACACGAGCATTTTTTCTGCTGAACAAATTACATTTTTAACCCATATTAAAAAACGACCAATAGGTACTATCGAACCAACTGATTCCTGACCCACCGCGGGACGTTGTCATAATAAACGTCATAAACATTTCCTTTGTCAAGCAATGCAATGTCACTATGACGTTCACTGTGAATAGGTTCTATGGTGGGTCAGGATTCAATTGGTTCGATGGTACCTTGATTCAGAAACGACTTTGAAAACTTACGCAAAGTTTCCATTCGCATTTCATAACACTTTAATCCATAATAAAACCTGTCATCTTTAATTAATATTAAATTAATTTTATCATCTCCAACGCATCGAAACTTCACCTCGTATTACTCATAATTATTTCATAACGAAGAGCCGTGTGCTTACACATAACGTCACAGTGTAATCCAGTATGTTATCTACAACTTCCACTCAGCGCTAGCTTTAAGTTTTAAGTACGACTGGACCGCTACCACTGTCTTTGCGCTTTTCCCGCTGCAAAGCGTCAGTATTGATCTATCACTAATCGTAATTAAATTGTCTAAACTTCATTTCTCACAATTGCAAGCATAAGCTTTTGCAGGCGGCCGTAAGTAAAAGCGTGAGGAATAATTGATACAAGAAGACATCTATCGTAGTACTTAGTCTAGTGTTCTTAGTATGTTTTCACTGTGTTAATTTAATGATATGAATAAACAATAATAATCGATGGGCTAGCAACCTGTCACCGCAATATCACGTTTAACCATCTGGTTACCCTGAATTTGCTAGACGTGGCACTGGATTTTTGAATCCATGTGCTCTGCCTACCCCTCATGGGAATACAGGCGTGAGAATATGTATGTGTGTGTAAACAATAATAACTACATTAAATTCTAATCCACAAACATGATCGACACAATATCTTCGTCTCAACGATTACATCAGAGATAAGAGCGTCTAGTGTGTTCAAAACGATTATGGATTCGATAACGATTTTGTTTGCAAATTAACGCGGTATTGTATGGAAACTGAAACTACCGCGGTCGACACGTGTCCATACAATTCCGCGTAAATTCGCAAACGACATCGTTATCGAATGCATCATCGTTTTGAATTACACTAGAGTGATCACTAGACGCTCACATTCTGGCGTGTACTGTGGCACTACGTCGTTCTCGAGTCCCCATATAGCGTTTTACGCGCTACATGACTTAACCATTACATTTTGACATCGTGTTTCGGAATTAAGTCACCACGCTAATTCGCTATTTGCTGTAATATTTCCGCGGTGAATTTTGGCAAGGTAATTGTTTTTGATGGAGATTATGTCGCTGACATTTAAGGTAAGGAAGTGTTATTCATAATTTTCTTTAGCTATCTGTGGCTTTTGCGGGTTAATTAGATTAGAAGCTGTAAAAAATATTTTGGCGTTTGAACGAGAAGTCTTTACCTCGTAGAGGTCTTTACGACGCTGCTAATGGTGGCGTGGAAACTGTATTCTTGCAATACGAACATCTTTTGATTTATCATCAGATTTGATTTGATGGGTCGTCGACGACACTGCTAATAAAGACTGCGGGAAATTCGAATGTGACAACATAGACTATTTAAGCGCGATTTTTATTAGAGTTACTACTATTATCTATTCTGTGACTTTGTGATCCTCACCCATATTCTAGAACCTCATATCAACACCTAATCGCCTACAGACTTACTTTACCTACCACAGAAAGTGCCGTTCCATGTTTACAGAGGCGTGCCAGCGGCTATCCCCTGGGATTATAGCGATGTCCACTTTTTCCATGCAAACGCCGGTTGGCACGTGATTCGAATGCCGGTTTTTCGGCCATTGATTTTTTTTCGTCAAAGTAAGCCGGTATCAAAAGGAGCGTATACGCCGCGATTTTGAACGCGTTTGACTATTCATTGCTGCATTTGTGTAACTTAATGAAACTACGACGTATCGTGAAGAAGCAATGTAGTCCAATACGCGGCAAATTCGCGCGTACTTCTGGACAGGGCCTAAGCCGGTATCAAAAAGAGTGTTCAAAGTATAGGTTTCGACTGTTTCGAGGAATGTTTATCGAGTTTGAGCGGCGATTTAATTTGAGGACTTTTCTGGTGATTGATAAGTTTTTATTGCTACTATTGATAGATAAGTAGATAGAGTGTTAGGTTTGCTGGTAGACTCAATAACAAGACGGGTAAAAGAGCCTCTGACGTCTTATTTGCTTAAATATTTTTTATGTCCCGTGTGGTGCCGGGTCAGTCCCGTGTGGTGCCGGGTCAGAATAGCACCTCCCCCTTTCTTCCCGTGGGTGTCGTAAGAGTCGACTCTGGGAAAGGGTTAGTATATTGTGGGCGACGGGCTAGCAACCTGTCACTGCAATATCACGTTTAACCATCTGATTACCCTGAAATTGCTAAACGTGGCACTGGATTTTTGAATTCATGTGCTCTGCCTACCCCTTTTGGGAATACAGGCGTGAGAATATGTATGTATGTATATTTTTTATTTCATGCTTTGGGCGACAAGTTAGCAACCTGTCATTATAATGCTTTCATCTATTTTTAAACCTATAATAGTTACAAATGTCGATACGAAATATTTCACGAAAAAAGACATGGTTTTGTCTATAGGACGTAACAGTGTCTGGCGATAGTTGACAAGGTTGTTAAGTATCTCTGACATCTTATAAAAAGTGTTTATAATTTGGCCATAAAAAACTAAAACTATTTTTCTTAATCTACGGACGCCAGACACCAACCAAATCACCAATAGCTTTCCTCAATTTGACGTCTTATCAGCAGCTATGCTATTTTTCAATCACTTTGGGCTGCGATGTTTTCATTCAAAACGTCAATTTAATAAGAACCTAATACTATGAAAGAGCAAAGCAACTAAATACATAGACCTTTTCATAGCCATCTTTTCGACCCCGTTACGTAATTTGAGTTCTAATTTTATAAGAGAAACCACAAAAGACGGTCTTCCTTAAGCCCACAGAACAAACCAGCCTCGATAATCAGCCTCATTTTTAGCGTCATCATAAAAGCCAATAAGAATTACATTTTTAAGCCCCCCATAGTCATAACACTTAGAGTAATTCAATAAAATAAATGATGCCACCCACAGCGGCATTGTAATTTGAATATGTCATAAAAGTCGCTCATAATAACTTCAAATAATAAGAGGGTAATTTGGAATTTAGTGTTACTTTGGGGTGACGATTTTTTACCCTCTAAATAGGAGTTTCTTTTGAATTGAATGGCATTTATTTCGGTAGCTTTTGATTGTGTTTTGTTTGATTGAACACCTGATCGCAATAAAGAGTCAGCTAACTAATTTACATATGTGACTGTGTGTGCTGTGTATCAGGATAAGAATGCACATTTTAATTTTATTTATTTCATGGATTTGGTAATAGACTGAGGAAATTGGTTTAGGTTAGGTTAGGTTGCTTTAGGCGACATGCTAGCCTATCACTATTATACTTCTTCTATCTATGTTTAAAATTCAAAACTAACAGCGGAAGAGGGCGGGGCGGCGAGGTGATGTCACGATATCGGTTGTAGTATTCAACATTAAACGAAATAGTGCGCACAAAGCATCTACCGGAAAATAAACGTTACGTTCGTACCATAACGCTACCGCGCTGCGCCACTTTGCTTCCGCTATTAGACCGTAAAACCTAAAATTATGCTAAAAGTGGCTACGGAACTTGAAATTTTCGTGGATTTGGTTTACCCTTTCGTGTGCTCTTCTCCATTTAGGAATATAGGCGTGACGATTGAATGTATGTTTGTAAAAATAAAGATAACAACAAAATAAAACTAAAACTAACCATTGTTATGTTTTGTATTCCTGATTTACATTAAATGCATTCGTGTATCCTGACTCGTAAATTCGTTATTGAGATGCACAGATATTTGCATGCTGTATAAAGGTGCATTGTGCAGCTGTATAAAAGCAACACGGCAGAAAGTGTGAACCTGAGACCATTAAACCGCCTGTGGTACAATTTATGAACAGCACGCGTATTTATTAACTGAGGATAATAAGTCAAGCGTAATGTAAGTGCCTACCAATTTCTACATATTTTGGGGCTTTACTCAGTTCATAAGCATGTCAACGCCGTTAGCAACACAAACGAAAAACATCACCAATTATAGAAACAAAATACATTTCGGCAGCAACTCAGCCAGGTTTTGAAACTTTCTATTCCCACATTCTATTTTGATAGCAAGGAAATACACAGATCAACGCTGGTTTAATATACTATTTCAGTTTATACGACTTTCAAGCTATAGGTGCTTACACTCTACGTGTACCTACTTAATTAGAATTCGCATAACAGGAAGCGTAGAATGTTTTGAAAAACGAAGGACATTTTTATTATTTAAATCGATAGCGCTCGTGATTCTGAAAAGGAAAAAAAATAGAAAAAGGCATACTTGTTTTTTTATATTGCCTACTAATCCTACTATGCACTTTGAACATAAAATTACAGTCAGATGCACTCATAATGGAAACTCGCGTCTTAAATTGAATGTGGCTTAACATATGTTTTGGGCTCTCTTCGCGGTGCGGAGCGATGGCACGCTATGCGCGTTTAGCATCAGCTGCCGCGGCTCCCAAATAAAGAGCTACGGACTAACCCAAAACACGTCGAGCTAAACTCGATTTATGTCGCAAATTATCCCTATTTTGCATTAAAGTCTACTAGTTTTCTTAAAGTGTAAGTCTACTGTTCTATTACATAGTTTTTTAAAGTGTCAACCCGCTACCTCCTACCCCTTCTACCATCCCACTATCCCGCTGAAAGCACATTGTGCCGAACAATGCCGCCCATCCATTAATACATCGGCTTAAGTCATCCTCGGCCGAACTTCTGAAAGGCATGATTTGTATTGCACGGGGCAAGGAAAATGCATCGAAACTTGCTGAGTAAACGACTATAGATGCATTCCTTTTACAGCTATTGTGACGTACCAAAGTGGCCCAATCAGAAGTACCATAATGGCACTGCTGAATCAAAAAAGACCTAATTTAAAATGGTCTCAAATCAAAACTAAGCTCAATCCGTACTAAAATTAAATTTCATTGCATTTCCTTTTACATGTTAATAAAGTGACCTTAGCGCCACTAAGCCCGTGTAACGTAAGGCCGGCCACATACATTCGGAAAAAATCCGTCCAGTTCGGAATTCCGAACGGAAAACTTCCGTCTGTATGTGGCTAGTCTATAGGTTTGTATGGATTGACTGCGTTCGATTTTCCGATTCGAGATTCCAAAACGGAATTTTTCCGAATGTATGTGACCGGTTTAAGTCTCGTGTCTTACATCGCGCTAACGAAATCCAGTTACATAAATATAACATCCAACTTTCTCTGTAGACTTCCGTCTTAACATCTGCCTGGAGAGATCTATCTATAGTAGTCTTTCCTACAGACTAGTTCATAACTGTTTGCCGTGCGGTATCGGGATAGAATAACACCTCTCCATTTCTTCCGTGAATGTCGTAAGAGGCGACTAGGGAAATAGGTTTAGGTATGCTTTCCCTGTCACTATTCTACCTCTTCCATCTTTGCAAACCTAAAACTATGCTAGGCTGCGTAGCGTCATAGTTATAATAATGGTCTGTCACATTTTGTGTGCTCTGCCTACCCCATTTAGGAATACAGGCGTGATTGTATGTAAGGTAAAAGTATCAATACTCGACGCATCAACGTCCAGTAAATTGCACCCGTCTGTCACCTGTCTTACTATGACATAAAGTTGTAAGTGCCAAATACTGGGTCAGTGTCGAGCACAGGGACGTTTACCTTATGTAGTTTATAACTGAAGCTATGTACAAACAGTCGAGCTCTCCATCTGTCAGCTGACCTAAGCGCACCCTTCTCAGTACACAGATGGCAGCGCCTTATGAAACAATGTACATATAAATTTTAATCTTCCTTACAAGGGTAGCGGAATAGCGGGTAGTTTTGGCAGAAATGTGAACGCAACCGTTGGGAAATTGTATTGAAATGATATGTTTTATATTTGTATTGCGTATTCAAAGAGTGAAAACAGCGCTGAAAATCCGCTGTCCATCTTTATCTGTCCGTCTATCTGCCACCAGGCTGTATCTCAGGAACCGTGCTAGTTAGGTTTTTTCACTAATACATATTTCTATAGCCGCTATAACAACAAATACTAAATTTATAATAAAATAATTATTTACAGAAGGGCTCCCATATAACAATCGTGATTTTTTTGGTGTTTTTGGGTCCATATAATTAACGGTAACAGGTGGATACTTCAAAGATTCATAGTTTTTTTTTGCAGTTTTGGTAAGGGAGTTACGGGACCCTTCAAGCGGGAGCCCAACTCGTACTTGGCCATTTTTTTGGGACTACAGGCGTGATGTATTTTTTTCCTAGCCTAGTATATCCCACTGCTGGGCAAAGGCCTCCTCATTATTCCGCCACTCGTTCCTATCTTAACTACGTTTTTTTATACATTGTAGTTAATGATGTATCTAATGTAGGTATACATATAGTGCGACCTCATACCTAACTACTTTAAACATAGTTGTCTCGTTGGCACCACTTTGGCGACTCGTATCTCTCGCAGCCCAGCCTCCCATAAAGAAGCATTGAGAACTGACCCTACGAGATTTAGTTCCGCTCCCCAGTGGTCTATGGGGGACTTGATAAAAATACGATAGGCCGTGTGTACTATAGGACTATAGTTGAGTCAGAACCCTATAAACATAGCATTGTATGACGCTTTGCACTAATAGCCGTACGAGTGTAGTTTATGAAATACATACATACCTACATATTCTCACGCCTGTATTCCCATGAGGGGTAGGCAGAGCACATGAATTCAAAAATCCACTGCCACGTCTAGCAAATTCAGGGTAACCAGATGGTTAAACGTGATATTGCGGTGACAGGTTGCTAGCCCATCGCCCACAATACACTAACTCTTTCCCAGAGTCGACTCTTACGACACCCACGGGAAGAAAGGGGGAGGTGCTATTCTAACCCGGCACCACACGGGTGAAGTTTATGAAGTGAACCCAAAACTTACCAATACTCAAAACCATGGCTATTTCAGATTTCAGCCACTGACTTTCACCAGAATTTTGGGGTAATACATTGATGAAAAAGGTACCAATAATAGTGATAGGTTGCCAGCCTGTGGCCTAAAGTATACTTCCACCTATTTTCTTAGTCGCCTCTTACGACATCCGTGGCAGAAATGGACAGGTGGTATTTTAAGCCCGGTACCCCGTGATTATAGTAATATTAAAGGTTGTGAAAAATAACGGAATTACTCACGTTGTTTATACCGAGATTAGCTCGACCTGTTTCGGATCAATCCGAGTAATTCCGTTATTTTTCACTATGAGTGAGTCTCACGGTAATTTTATGTTTAAAATATTTAAGGTTAACTGGTAGAGATCCACTCGGGGATAAGTTCGCCTGTGTACGTAAGTTACATTATTTTTTCTGTTATGTTGTTCTATGTAATCGTTTTATGTGCAATAAAGAGTCGTACAATACAAATAATACAATACAATACAATACCTACAATATTGCAATCTTTTTTTTTTTGCAAAATGTATTATTTGCTTTCATAATTAAGTATACCCAATAATTTTGAAAAATACATACATACATACATATCGTCACGCCTCTTTCCCACAGGGGTAGGCAGAGACTACTTTGTTCCACTCGCTACGATCCTGACATACTCATTTGAAAAATGTTTGAAGATAACATTGCGACGCTAAAATTATGTTTAAAATGGCTGCCGGAACTGGTAATTACTATAATTATACCTACAAATAGCATATTTATTTTTCTTTCATGAAGAAATAAAGCCTTACTTATGTCTTGTCGTTGTCACGTACAGTAGCTAATAAAGACACGCCTAACCTCTTTTTTCCTCTTATATCCAAAGAAACTGCAAATGCTTTCCCTAAAAATGGAAATAACCGTCCAAAGATACAAGGGTCCAGCGATTGTCAACAAACAAACGATCCCTAAAAAGCATTCGCAACACTGGCAACACTTTACTCCAAACTAGCCCTTGCCCAGATAAATAAGACCTTTCGACACATTACGACCTCACCCAACCGTAGCTCTTTAAACACTGGCGACTGAACTTGACCAGTTTAAAAAGACCTCTCGGTCGGTTTTGAAGCAACGTCGCGCGCGGTCTTTCGATGCTGGAAAGGTTGCAAGGAAGGTCATTTCGGTTGTCAACTAGAAGGTAATTCTAGAGATATATAACAGGGTTCCGTAGTTACGACGGGCTCGTGTAAACTGGCTTTAATGTTATAGATGTTCGTAGGATGAAGATGTTAGGAACATGTGGAATGCTATGTTTAAAACTAGGCACAAAGAAATTTTCGTTGTTAAAGAATGTCTCTTAAATGAGATAAAACGGATAGGATGTACTCATGTTTTCATAATTATTATCAAAATTAGCTCGACATGTTTCGAGACGATTCTTGACACATCATCACCAAGGCGGCAGTAGTTAGAATCTAAGGTGGTGGTAATTAGATTTGTCTATTACTTTCCTAAATTGTGAAATCATTGATTAATTAATAGACTATTGCGGTGTTGCGTAAAGATTGTAAATTTTAGTCTTCAGTTATTATAATTCCTCACTATAGAACTTTAAAACAACACTTACCCAACTGAAAATCTCTGTTTAAATTTTATTGTTTACTTCAGTAAGAAGTGCCTCCTTGTAAGATAAACATTCGAATGGACACGTTGTGACATGATTTAAAATTTTAAAAATGTTAGTGATATTGCATGAAACACTAAGACATTTACCTAATAACCACAAAGAACACAAAAACTAAAGAAATACTGTCAGTTGTTTCAAAAACGTATCTAATTTTAGTCCTTCATCGTAAAATACTAAAGGAAGACACACAAACAATACACAAATTATCATACACGTTCGCCGAAGAATAGTTCCCCGTAAAATTTGCGGTAGGTACATCACTGGAACAACCACTTTGTCTTCCATTCGCGAGATATGTGCTAGTGATGGGCAATGTGAAGACTTTTGAGTCTAGTATCGATATCCTGAGTCGAGTTTTGACTTGAGAATAGACGTGAATTGACAAACTGTTGAGTGTAGAACTAATGGCAAACCGTTGGCTATTTAAGCTAACCTTTACAAAAAATTTCATTGCAAGCTTACATTACATTTTCCCCACCGCACGTCATCGCTTTTTAAGGTTATAATAATTATGCACCAAATTTCAAGTCAAATTGGTCGCTAAACTTAGAAGTCGTAGACGTCTTGTCCTAATCACATAAGTAGGTATTCAAAATCTACATATACATACATACATATCCTCACGCCTGTATTCCCAAGAGGGGTAGGCAGAGCACAAGAATTCAAAAATCCAGTGCCACGTTCAGCGATTTCAGGGTAACCAGATGGTTAAACGTGACATTGCAGTGACTGGTTGCTAGCCCATCGCCCACAATACACTAACCCTTTCCCAGAGTCGATTCAAACTCTAACATGCAAGATTTGATTACCGATTAGCAGACAAATATAGAGACAGATGAAAATAAACTAAAGTTAAAATAATAAAACAGGAAACTGTTGTTTTAGTCTTATACATTAAACCCGATAAGGGGAGGAAACTTAGGAGGTTAAAAACATAATGATAAGTGATAAGGTTCAAAATTTATTTTACACTTGACGACCACGATACAGCAACTATTATAATAGTACTTCTATATTAGTAAGTGTATACTTTTTTTTGATTTAACACTGCTCAAAATTAAAATATCTTCATTCATTATTTACAGGAATGGAAAAAGATACGCAATTTCAGAATACATTTTCGAGTGACACTTTTCCCATCACTAGGAAACTTCTCAGTTCTCTCGCACAACCGAACATACTTGACAAATGGAAACACACGGTCTGTTTATAAGGATATAGTACTAGACCGACATACTACATATAGTACCAGAAACACATACAACGAACTTGAAGTAGATGCGTTTAATGTTATCAATATATTTGGGTTTGTATCGAGTGGGGTAGGTCTGAAAGTTGTTTGTTTGTTGATTTAGTTGAGTATGTATGTTTGTATTGCATAATGAACTTCTGAGCCCACTTCTCGCCTACGTGGTAGCAAATGGCGTTGCTTCAGTTGTATTATTTTCTAACTTAACTAACTTTTTTCAACGAACTTGTTTTATGTTATTCTTTTGCGTGCATTATAGACAACAATACAATATAATACTAGGCAAAGACATTAGACCATAGACTCTTGCAGGGCAATTGTTTAACGCACTAAAACCTACATCGGTTTCAATTTGACAGTTGAAACCAAATCTCACTTTGAAATTGAAACATTTGGTGTCACGTAACACATCACAACCAAAGCCCATAGCTATATTTGAATTTTGTCACTTATACTGTCGCCTGACAAAAGTGACAGTCAGTTGTATTTTTCAAGATGAGCGTCTCACGGCAGTTTAATGATCAATGCGTGAAATGTTCAAATGTGTTTATGAACTTAAAAATGATAACAGCTGAACTAAGCGCCTTGATACTCCATCTAAGTGCATCCAACGGCAATTTAAGTTGCGCAGTATTAGTGGGCTTGGCAATTTTTCCCGGCGCCAGCTGTTCCCGGGCACATATCCATTTATCAGTCCCGGACGCGGGATCCCGGGATCGCGGGATTCGAGTGCAATCCCGGGTAATGGCTTTATGAAGTCAAACGGGTAATGCCCGTGTACAATTTTATTTACAGCTCTGACTGTGAGATAGTGGTTTTAGTGCTCGTATTGTGTCGGGTGTCATCGGTGATCTTCGTATCTTCGTGTTAGATTAATCTTTATTTATTTTATTTAAGTACTAGCTTTCCGCCCGCGGCTTCGCCCGCGTGGATTTCGGTTATATTGCGGTATAAAGCGAACATTCCCTCGGGAACATCTATTTTTTCCGGGATAAAAAGTACCCCATTATTTAATCCGGACTTCTATCTTTACGTCTGCAAAATTTCAAAGCAATCGCTTCAGTAGTTACGGCGTGAAAGTGGCACAAACAAACAAACAAACTAACTCACTTTCCGATTTATAATATTACTCATACTCATACTCATTTATTGGTAATATTTTAATTATTACATGTCATTTTATAATTCATCAAATATAATTATTGAATTTGTTAATTATGTAATTAAAATCAAGTAATTAAAAGTAGTATTAGGTAAGGATAAAATAAATGTATTAAGCAAATCGCCTTATATGCCCATAGATAGGAGAAACAGAGCACACAAAACACGACATATACAAAACCACGACGATTTCACGACTCACAGCCATTTTTAGCATAATTTTAAGTTCAATAACAGATGAAAGCGGTGCATTCCTAAACCAGTTTCCTTAGTCGCCTCTTACGACATCCACGGAAGATATAAAGAGGTGTTATGCTATCCTGATACCACACAGGTGTGTTTCATAACGTAATCGGCAAACAATACCTTTCAGGAATAAAACAAAACCTTTGTTTCTAGGCGAAGACTAACTGCAAGTATTTTAGAACACTGAAAACAAATTACGCAATTTATTAATGTGGAACACAAAAAACAGTAAACTTTCCATCGAATTTACTCGTCGATTTATTAAAAACCAGTCAAAACAAACTACCAGCACGATCAAGTACTTATCACATCGTAATTAATTTGACATTTACAAGATTCGATTATGCATCGATACGAAACCTTTCGATACTCTTACGCAAGTCAAAAGTCAATTCGGTAGGTCGTTATCAACTACGTAGATTTATACATACATTTATACTTACATCACGCCTGTGTTTCCAAATGGGGTAGGCAGAGCACACAAAACGCAATGTAAAAGTGTTTCAGTTTAATTAAGTAAAATATTTGTTAAGGTTTAAGGTGGCTAGTGTTAGGTTGCTAGCCAATTGCCTAAAAATTACATTAACATTTATATTATTATTTCCTCAGTCGCCTCCTACGACATCCACGGAAAAAATGGAGAGACACGCAATACGTATGTGTATGTGTACTAAGGCGCTACTGTTTCGGAAATGTTATTTTAATTTATTTTTCATTATTTATAGTTTATGTTGGTCATTCATTGTTCCTTGAAAAATTAATAATACAGTGATATATGATGGAATTTTACTGTACTCATAACCAAAGTGCCCTTTAAGTTGCCCAACTTGGTTGTACAACGTCCGATTGCTCTAGAAACGCACCAAAATGTCTCACATCTTGCGTCCGCGCATCTGAATGTCAGCGAAATTGAGCCGGTTCCAAAGGTTAATGACCACTGACCAGTCACCTGCAACTGTAGTATGCACGGACCTTTAGGCCCTGCGCAGACGACAGACTATCCGCGATGGAGTTTTTAGTCTTCGAAAATAATAGAACTTATGGAATTATAATAAATATGCAGTAACGCACACAATACGACGCGCAAAAAGTCCTGCGCACAATGGATACAATCCACGCAGACTTGAAGTGCGCCGCAGGCTCGATAACACAAAAAGTCTTTCGTCTGCGCTACCCCTTAGGCCTGGTTCACACGGCATTGTCCTGTACGTTTTTTTGCAGTATACGTCTTAACGTATAAATAGTGACCATACAAAGTACATAGATATATTCACACGACGATTGTACTGCAAAAATTCGTATACCGCTTATACGTGTGAATATATCTATGTACTTTGTACAGTCACTAATTATACGTTAAGACGTATACTGCAAAAAAAAACGTGCAGGACAATGCCGTGTGAACAGGGCCTTATTCTGCACTAAATACAAGTTCTTACTCGTGTGAGTACTTATGACCTAACGGCAAAAATGCCTGAAGTCAAGTACAGAAATTGGTTTACCTTAGCCTGCACAGGCCTTCTCTCGGTATGAGAGGGTTTGGACTCAAGTTCCTACGCGAGCTCGGCACGGATTGGAAACTTCACATACACGAATTACTTCAACACTGTGGTGCAGGCTTTCCACGATGTTTTCTTTTATCGTAAAGCCCGTGGTAAATATCGGATTCGATTTTGCACAGTAATTCCGAAAAAATAGCTTTGGGATTCGAACCCATGATCCTTTTGACGGCCCGATAGCCCAGCGGTTAGAGAACCTGACTGTGAAGCTTATGATCCCGAGTTCGATCCGCGGTCGGGGCAGATGTCTGTATGATGAATACGAATGTTTGCTCTAGAGTCTAGACTCTAGAGTCTAGAGTCTTGGATGTTTATCAATATAATTATAAGTAAGTTTATTCGTTGTCTGGTACCTATTAGACAGGCATTAAATTGCCTAATTTGGGACTAGGTGATTGGTGTAAAATTATCCAAACATTAACAAACATTGAAAACCTAAACACATTTCTATTAGCTCTATCAGTACAAATAACCGCATAATCACCCCGGATTGCTCCACTCCGAAGAGCAGACTCTATCCAACTTCCCGTGAAATACTAGTTCCGCTTATTAGGGGAGGCTGGGCATTGTTGCCGCCACTTCGCTAGTCGAATTTTGCCCGCCTTCCCCTCTTGAACAAGTTTGATGGAACAAGTTCTAATGTTGAGGTTTTTTGAAGGATTAGGAGTTGGGAACTAGATTAAAAAGTGGATTCTGCATTTCAAAGGTGGGTGAAGTTTTTTTGGTTGTTTGCTATGCGGAAGCGAACACTTTTGGCTAAGTAATTGTGAAGTTTTGTGTAAAGTTGTAAACATGTTAATGAAGGAAAATAAAGAGTAAGTATTAGGCCTAACTATAACTACTAGGTACTTGGCGTGCTAACTATCCGTACCAATATACAAATGTGAAAGTGTGTTTGTTTGTTTATTTGTTTGTTTGATTGTCCGTCTTTCACGGCTAAACGGAGCGATGGATTGACGTCATTTTTTAGGTAGAGATAGTTTAGGGCATGGAGAGTGACATAGGGTACTTTTTGTCTCTTAAAAACCCTCCTTCCCCTAAAGTGAGGGGTGGAAGTTTTCAATGTAGAAAGCTATAAATTGGTATGTGTGCTATCTCTTCTGTGATACCCCGAATTTTACGCGAGCGGAGCCGCGGGCAAAAGCTAGTTCCTTATAAGATAAGTACGTTTCTTTGTCCATTCAAAAGTAGCAAAAAACCTGCCCAGTGCGAGTCTGAATCGTGCTCGAAGGGATCCGTACCAAAAATCACGTTTGTTGAATGGAAGACCATCCGTATACATATAATTATTTAATATGTAGTGTTTGTTGTTAGCTGCCATAGAAATGCATAATCTGCGAAAACTACAGTGGTTCGTGAAATACAGCCTGGTGAATTAACGGACCGACGAAAGGACAGCAAAGTCTCAGTAATAACTAGTAGGGTCCCGTTTTCATCCTGCCAACACTAAAAAATCAAGTGTTATGAACTTATGAAATATTAAGACTTGTTAGTCACACTTCTATAAACTAACAATGACAACCAAAAATAAAAAAGTAGGATCAATTCTGTGTGTCACTATTATGCCTTTTAACTTAGAATCTTAAATTATGCTTATCTCCACAAAACGTGAAATAGCCACAGTTTGGTCTATGTAGTTTGGTGCTTTGTTTGCTCTGCCTACCCTATTTTTAAATACGGCGTGTACCTACCTACCTACCTACGTGTCACTGCTAGACAATGACATTATACACCCTTTTTTTGCGGCAGTCGAATAACCCATGATTTGATTGAAATGGCAAACGCTCAGACATGAAGGGATTGCAATGAAATATTCTAATCGAACAGAACTAGATTAAAAAGCAATTATTGGGGGTTAGGGGCAACGAATGAAGTGTTCTGTGGAGCAATTTGTCAATTTTTAAGCTTGTTAGCTGCTAGTAACTTGGTTAAAGATTAAAACTTTAAATTTTAATGTTTTGACAAGGGTATTTTTTTAGGTTTTATTAATATTAAACGAACATACATCCCCGTGTGGTATCTGGTTTAAAATACCTAACACTTCTCCATTTTTTCCATGGATGTCGTAAGAGGCGACTAAGGACATAGGCTAAGGTTTATTTTAAGCGACAGGCTAGCAACCTGTCACTATTGTACCTGCCACCTCAAATCCTAAAAAATATTATGCTAGAAGTGGCCAAAAAACGTAAAATAGTCATCGTTTTGTCTATGTAACATTTTGTGTGCTCCGTCTACCCCGTTTGGGAATACAGGTGTGATTGTATGTATGTACAATTAAGCTTATATTCCCAAAAAGGGGTAAGCAGAGCACAGTAGTTACCTGTAGATTTTTTTTTGAAACAGACGTAAGAGTTTGATAAATATTAGCAGGTTAGTAGCCTGTCGCCTAAAAAGCATCCGTAACATATTTCCTTAGTCGCCTCTTCTTACGTCATCCATGGATGGAATGGAGAGGTGTTGTTCTAAATCCGACATCACTAAAGTAACCCCTTAACACTGAACTCTGTTTTTCAGATGTTTGAGCCAATTTTACTCTCAAAACATATAAATAGTTCTACGAAACCGTTTAACGAATTGCCCAGACGAACCTTGGCAGCGCGTCGGTTACTTTCTCGCATATTTCAACGGAAACATTAAAAAGATTTATATTGCCCTCACGCTTCCACTTTTATCACTCCATTTCATTTTGTTTTCTATAGCCGTATGGCGATCTCATATTTTGGTGGGCTTTGTGAGAAGCACCCAGAAAGATGGTTGTACTTCAAGTGTAAAGAAAACCCAATAAAAACACTTTACTGAGTCTCTAAAATCAAGACAAAAGAATCTTTAATGGTGTAGAATAAAAACAACGTTCTTAATTTAAAATAAGATTCTGCACTATAAAAGTCCATAAATTAAAAAAAAAGTACAACCGAATTTCGTATAAATCGAAAGAAGAAAAATGATTTCAAATTTGGAATACGCGGTCGGTGCAGCTGGCATTGCGAGCCTGTGACGCCGATGCGCCATTGTTTGTGAAATTCGGTTTAGCCGCCATTTTAGCCGTTCTTTGTATTTCAATTCAGTGTTATCTATGAATGTTTTTAGAATCATTATTTATTATGAATACCACTGCACATAATTTGGCATCAAAGTACTTGTTACTAAACAACACAGTCATACATAACTATCATGATTGCTGAATTATAAAATCCAATAATTAAAAGACAGAAGAAATTCTCAGAATGAAATAAAATTCACACCACGTCTTCACTAGACACGTCTTCACTTCACTGTATTTAATACTCAAGATGAAATATTTCTCTCTTTAAGTTTCCACATTTAAGTTCGCCGCAGACTTTCAATTTTGCGTAAAACGCTCGACATGAGTGATATTGCTTGCGAAAAAGTATATTGCCTGCTATTCCCATTGCTGTGGACGTATTTTATACCATTTTATACTGCGAATATTTGAATGCGGCGTGACTCGCTAACAAATAAAAATGTACGGCGCACATAACATACAAATGTTGTGTGTGGCGTGAACGATAAAACTGTAGTTTTGTTGGTTTTTAGTTTAAATTTGACAGTCTGCGTTTAAATGGGAATATTTCTCTATGCGTGTAGATTACAAAGTAACTAACAGATTTGTGAACCATCGTAGAACGCTGCTGTCACACTAAACGTATTAACGATTTTCTTTCTCAAACAATGCAGGTGTCGTTATTAAGATTACAGTGAATAGAATCCATTGGTTGGTTTCTTTTTTTAAGATATCGCCAAAAAACATTGCTATCAACTAGCCGAGGACAACTGATTCATTTCATTCCACATACAGGCAGGGAATTGTAGGATCATTCCAGTAGGTGGCATGCATGTGTGCATGTTGTTGGCCGGTATGATGCTGGTATGATGTAATAGATGTATTGAACAGATTTTAAATGTTTATGTATACTTTGAATGTATACTTTGTTCCGCCGCGCTACTACGGTCAAGTTACGAAACCAACAACAGACGAGAACCGCAAACGTCATCACAGTATCCTAAATTGTTAAAAATTATATACCTTGTCATGCTTTACGATAAAATGTAAGCTTAAATCGGGAATTACTGCGGAGTAAAAGAACATCGTCTTTACACAAGCTAGTAACCTAGTAGTCACCTAGTCAAGCTGTCACAAATGTCACTCACCAAATATGGACGACTACAGTGTTATTAACTTTTTTGCGATCACCACATTATAGCATGCGTGGAACGACTCAGTGTACCTAGTTCTAAGCCTAACCTTCATGTATGAAACTGTCAGTCAATGTTGCTGTGACATTATTGATCAGCGGTCGAACGACGTGGCGTATGTCGCTCTACAACAACGTTGATTTACTTCAAATAAAATGCTTAGATGCCAGTAGTCTCATCTAAAACACAACTTTTTTTTAATTCCATAGAGAAACACAGAGTACAACCAAACAATCAACCCGTCAGCCTCGCCCATTTATTTCGCAATCCTCCCCCAATCGTCTGAGCTCAAAACAATCCTATTACAAACTGCTAAACCAATTTCGCCACAATTTCCGTCATATTCCCATTCAACCTAATCTCGTTAACCGAATCAAAATTCAACTACTACCGAAAGTAAATACCCGAATAAGTCAGATTAATGTCAAAACAATGAGGACCGAGGATCGTGGCCATCCTGCCGAATGCGCCCGAGGGAGCGATATCGATGACTGTAACGGGAAGAACTTGGCAATTGTACGTCCGAATATTGCGAACGTCTATTTAAATTTGATTTGAAATTCGAATGCCAAAATGTATTCATTTGTTTTCAGATTATACAGGTGACACGTAACCCGTGACACAAATTACTTCTTAAATGGGGTAGGCGCCACACAAAACGATACTTATACAAAACCATGACGGACGTTTCGTAGCCACTTATAACATAGTTTTAGGTTTCAAAACAGTCGGAAGGGGTAAAATAGTGACGGTGGCTAGCCCTTCACCTAAAGTGTACCAAAACCTATTCCTTAGTCACCACTCCTTTCGTCTCTTACGACATCTGCGGAGAGGTGTAATTCCAACCCGACACTAAACAGCACATATAGTAGATTATAGGTAAAACTAGTGGCTGGTTCCTATGGGTCACGAATTGGCCCGAAACATGCCGAGCTAATCTCGATTTAAAGACGTGAGTGTATCCGTTTTATTCAACTACGAATGAATTTTGTGACAGTTTTATGTTTAAAGAATGCTGTTGGTACGGTCAAGGACTTTAATTCATGAGCCACCATAGAACCTTTTCAAAGACAAAATCATTACGTTTTCCCTTGATAACTAATGGGATGTCACTATGACGTTTACTGTGAATTGGTTCCATGGTGGCTCATGAATTAAAGTCCGTGACTGTACTTTGATAGGCATAGAAAAATAAAATAAGGGTACTAGATTTTGTTAGGTTTCTGTTAACGTCACTTGGAGATACCGCAAGTAAAATAAAGCATTCGACTGCTTTTGGATTGTGATTTGTTTTTTTATTTATTTCTTTGCCAAATTAACCGATACCATCTAACAATTCTAACACAATAAACATGTTTTTTTGCTGGAACATTTTAACAACAGCTAGTCCTAAAATTGAGAGAGTAGACAGTGGATTCCGTTTGACAGCGTTTGTAAACTCGGCTTTCTCATTTCTATAAAACATACTTTAGTTACACCCTGTAAACCTAAGGGCAGGTACAGCATACCAAACTTTACACAGATTTTAGGTTTCAGGTTAGCTAAAAGTACCACGGGGGGCAAGGGGGAGAATGACAATAACATCTAGTCAGCCCCAAATGTCAACCTCACCTGCACGACCCGGATGTTCGTCACCGGATACCGGGTACGACAGCATTCCAGCTGTCGTGGTGCCCCCTGCTGGATAACTAACGAGGCAATGGCGACCGAGCTGTGGCGGGATAACCACATAACTGTTCGAGCAACCGGATAGAAGAGGCTACAACGGCCTTGAGTTCAAAATAAACTCTAAAATGTCTGGTGCAGAAGGCAAGGGGAAACCACTGCAGCTATACTCCCAAGAAAGTCACATGAGAGCACAACTGACGTCTCTACGTGACCACGACCACTCTGCCAAGAGTAAAACGACAGAGAAGAAGAAGAAAAGTACCACATGACGTAATGGCATGTCAGTAATCTACTATGCTTTATATACATTTTATACATGCCATAAACTACTTCCTTTGATACCCACAGAAGAAACCGTGAGGTGTAGTTTTCCACCCGATACGACACGGCGTTTTCGACGTGGAAATCGAGTGACGTAAAATCCTCAGTTAATACTAGCATTAACAGAGTTTTTAAACGAAATTACCTATTTTAATATACCATTTACGAGTATTCCAGCCATAAATTTGCTTTACGTCCATTCATAAAAAATCGAAACTCGTTTGAAGACTTATCCGTGCGCATAATTTCCACTTATGCTTAATAATCAAAAGTAATTAATTGATTATTAACACTTAAAACTCTCTTATGATTGGGAATTAGTGAGAAACAAACGTCGACGCTGCTATGTTTCCGTTGTTTTTTTTAATTTTCACTAGTTTTGGAAGCTTGGTTCTAGAAAAAGCACTGGCAGGTGAGATTTCGCAATAACCTATTCTAAATCACCTAACATTTAAACTCAATTGCAAAATAGACTAACTGAGCACAATTAAGTATGCAGTATGACTTTGATGCCTTTATGTTTCTTGACTAAAAAGAAAAACATGATTCATTCATCATAAAATGACTTTTTATTCACATTTCTCTATTCTCTGCTCTATTGGTTGTGTGTGTTTGTCACCTATTAACCAACTTCGAAAAAGAGGAGGTTCTCTCTATGTTTTTTATGTTTTTTTTTCCACTGCTTTTTCCGGTATTGATTGACGTGATTAAACGTTAGTTCCACATTTACGCACATTGAGCGTATATGATGGAGTGTTTATAATCGTTGACGTGATTAGTCGTTTTTGTCATATCCAAAATATTATTTGCACTATTCGTCGTCAATACCTACGTTTCATTTTGTATGAAAAAAGTGAAAAAAAGTGTGTCACAGCAAGCACTACTGATGGGGTGAGGTACTCGCGCGAAAGTGTTAACTAAGGTGTAGCGCATACGACAGACTTTTTGTGCGATCGAGTCTGCGGCGCACGAAAAGTCTGCGTGGATAGTATGCATTGTGCGTGTGCGCTGGACTTTTTGCGCGTCGTGTGCGTTACTGCATATAATTCCATAGGTTCTATTTTCACAGACTAAAAAGTCCGTCGTGGATAGTCTGTCGTCTGCGCAGGGCTTAATAGGTAATACTGTTTTTCTAAGGGAAACTGTCGTCGTCTTGTCAGTACATGTAAGTTAAGTAATAATTTGCTTATGCCTACAGGGTGGCCGGAAATTTATTGTAAATATTTTGACCAGTGATCGGGTATACGTACGTGATTAAAATCCCCAAAAAATACCAAAATCCGAAAATATTGCACAGTTTTTGTACCCCGGCTTTTACTCAACCACGTACTCGTTGACTAATGGGACTTGCGTACTCAAGGCACAATATGAAGTGAAAAGCGACGAAACATTTGTCTCCCACGAGGTCAATAATGACAATCTTCGGGAAATATTTTACAGGGTTTTTCAGACGCGTATTTCCGACACTGGTTAAAATTTAATTTGATTTAATTGATTAAGATTTGATTTGAACCCACGACCCTCTGCATGAGAGGCCACAGGTCGAACCGTTGAGCTACCACGGCTTTTATGTTGCTATTAAGAAATCAAAACTGATTATCTTCATTATAGAATCACAAAATACTGACCAGGGTTTGGGACGACATTTTCTGCCTTCACTAGTCTTAGATCATGTGGAAGGTTATTGATTACTAAAAGATTACCTAGAGTTACTCTAGTGTTGCTAATTTAGGTCATGTAGCAAAGACAAAAGCTTAAAGGTGTTGTCAGGTCAAGAACACATTTTTCCGACGGACGAGCGCTTATCCTTGAAGCTCGTTCAACTGGACGATATTTAATCCCTACTTCTTGACTTATTTTTAGGGTTCCGTAACTTCTACACCCTGTGTTTTACTTACCCTACGTCCCGTTAGTCGGCGCGTATGCACCTACAATAGTTTAACGTTGCGATGTTATCATCATCATCATCATCAGCCTATATACGTCCCACTGCAGGGCACAGGCCCAGGCCTCCTCTCAGTATGAGAGGGCTTGGGCTATAGTTCCCACGCGGGCCCAGTGCGGATTAGGAACTTCACACACAACGTTGAACTACTTCGTCGCTGTGTGTAGGTTTCCTCACGATGTTTTCCTTCACCGAATAGCTCGCGGTAAATATCAAATTCGATATCGCACATAAATTCCGAAAAATTCAGAGGTGCGAGCCCGGGGTTTGAACCCATGACCCTCTGCTTGAGAGGCCACATGTCGAACCGCTGGGCTATCACGGCTATAATGCGATGTTATGCGGTTGTCTAAAAGCCGGAGTACAAAAAAGACAAGGCAATTATTTTAAATTTTCCTGAAAAAATTAAAACTTCACAGGGGTTTTCAGAGGTTATACCCGACCACTGATTAAAATATTTACGGTAAATTTCCAGACACCCTTTATATGTATGTATGTGTTATTTTTATATCCATCTATTTATTTACTGTATATCAATATTTATGACATGTAAGACATCTCTTTGTATTACGCTATTTCATTTGTATGTAGAAGAGGTGGCGCTTCGATAGTGCGAAACCTTTATGGTATCTTGTGAGACGTCAAACGAGGACATTGACAACTGTCATCGTTTGAGAGTGGTCTGGCTTATTGGAAAATGAAGAAACGGTCTTGGAGGGCAGACTGGTCGGATGCAGCCAGAATTCTCTACGTTTCATATCGAATACCAATCTGTATTGTTTGTCTGTGAATCATGACGAATGGCGGATGATAACAAGCTTTCCGCCTTAATCCCGTAGTCCCCCTCCGACATGTATATTTTTTTTTGTAAATCGTGTTCTATCTCTGTGATCGTGTTTGTGATCTGTGTGTATATTTTATAAAAAAGAACTTAACAATCCGAGTCCTATTGCGCTATATTGATCCCATTATTTAACACAGCATTTCTCTCTATCCTCTCCAGCCATAACAACTTACTAAACTGTTTTATAATAATGTATTAAATTATCTTCAGCGCAACAAGTGTCCCACTTCATTTTACTTCGTTCCAAGTTGGGAAAGAAAGTTTCCACTACAGTAAGACGAAGTACATTTTTAACGAAAAAACTGGCGCTTCAAATTCCAGCTGCTCTACTTGCTAACTACCACAGTTACGCTTTAGTAAACTGTTCACGAACACGAAAGCTTAGGATGTCTTGGCTAAGATAATAAAAATGTGAAAACATTATTGGATTGCACTTATAATTTCTACACCGGTATACATTTTGAACGGAGACATTCAATTAGAAGTAAAACTACTGTGAGACTCACTCATAAGCTCATAACAAATTAAAACGACCACTCACGATACTTTATCGATTATCTTGACATGTTTCAGACCAATCCGTGATCTATCATAAGGTTAGACGCGCACTGCGTCTCACCACTCTTTCCTTTTTTTGATGTTATAAATCGACCTGAAATTGGTCGAATTAATCTCGATTTAAAGACTGTGTGTATCCGTTTAATTTTTCTATTAAAATCTTTTGGCAATAATACGAAATAGTTAACTTAAAAGACAAATTTGTTTTCACTATAAGTGCTGTAGATTTATTCGCGAAATTTGAGTATAAAGCATCCTTGTGAAAGACTATAGCTCGAGTATTTTCACCATTATAATTATTATTAGATAGAGCATTTCCGTCAGTTACTATTACCAGCAATTTATTTTCTCCGCAGTACCACCAGATGCATGCTTCGCCAACTTCCGTTGGGACGATTGCGGTCTTCCCGCCAAACCAGTAATGTACTACTGGAAGCCAGGCTCTCGCTGCGAAGTCGGCCTCTGGAAAGGATGCCTGCCCAACCAGAACATGTTCGAAGACGAGTACGAATGCGTCAGAACCTGCATCTTCTCTGATAGAGCTGGCCCAGAAGACTACCACGAGATCCACAAAATTGATACTACAACTGAAGAAGAATTCTTACAAGATGAAAATTATGAGACAACAGGAACAACTGGGACAGGGGATGCGAACTCAGCGGACACAGGGAACACCGGTTCAGATGGTGGGAATACTGATACAGGCGCAACGGGAGGTAGTGATACGGGAGCGACAGGGGGTGCAACTGGAGGTGGTGGTGACGCTACAGGGGGCACGGGCGGGACTGGAGGCAGCAGTGACGCTGGATCACAAACGACAGCAGGTGGTGGTGGTGGTGAGACCACAACAGCAGCTGCATAGGCAAAACTACAGCATCTATTTCATGTTATTGGTAAAATGCGTGTCAACACTGTAGAAAACGGTAAACTTGTCAGCGATTCAAATGACTGATGTTTTATTAAATAATGTTTATATTACAATCGTGTATTATTTCGTCACAACTTTGGTGCAAATATTCATAAACAAGTGAGATTAAAAATAACTACACTCATAACAAAGAGAATTTCACCCCAGCACATTTCCGATATCGGCTTGAGTGTGAGACGGAGCATAGGAGCGCTAGACCAGATCGAGATTAGGTCGACATGTTTCTGACCATTTCGTCACCTACTATCGGGTTAGACGCGCGCTACGTCCCACCACTCTTTGCCTTTTTTGATGTTCCGAATTGGCCCGAAACTTGTCAAGCTAATCTTGATTAAAAAATGTGAGTGTGTTCATTTTATTTTACTATTAAAATATTTTAAGGCAAGCTTAGTTTACACAGATGCCTGATTTCTTCAGAGGTGTTGTAGATTTGTTCAGGAAATTTGAGGATAAAGCATCTTTGTAAGAGACCATGGCACGATTATTTTTACCAATGTTTTAGATAGACAGTTTCCATCACTCGCTATTACCAAGAACTTGTTTTCTGCGCAGTACCACCTGATGCATGCCTGGCCAACTTCCGATGGGAAGATTGCGGTCTTCCCGTCAAACCAGTAATGTATTATTGGAAGCCAGGCTCTCGCTGCGAAGTCGGCCTTTGGAAAGGATGCTTGCCCAACCAGAACATGTTTAACCACGAGTCTGAATGCGTGAAAACCTGCATCTTTGGTGACAAATATGATCCAGGATACTACATTGAAGATGTCTCTAGTGAAGAGGTGACAGAAACAACTGGGACAGGGGATACAAATTCAACGGACACAGGCAACACTGGTTCTGATGGAGAGAATACTGATACAGGCACAACGGGAGGTAGTGATACCGGTGCGACAAGGGGTGATGGTGACGCTACAGGGGGCACAGGCGGGACTGGAGGCGGCAGTGACGCTGGTTCAGAGACGACTGCAGGTGGTGGTGGTGAGACCACAGCAGCAGCTGAATAGGCAAAACTACATCATCTATTTTATGTTATTGGCAAAATACGGGTCAACACTATAGAAAACGGTAAACTTGTCAGCGATTCAAATGACTGATGTTTTATTAAATAATGTTTATATTACAATCGTGTATTATTTCGTCACAACTTTGGTGCAAATATTGATAAGTGAGATAAAAATTAACTGCGCTCGTTACGAAGAGAATTACACCGCACATTTCCGATATCGGCTCAAGTATGAGACGGAGTACAGGAGCGCTAGACATTTTAAACTCGAAATTATCGCAGATGCTGGACAATCTCGAAGCCGTGATAAATTCTCGATAAATATGGCCCATTGTGTCGGCTAGATTAATTTAGTCGACGCTATCGCTCGCAGCCGACCACGATTTATTAATAGTGCCGCCATTTTGAGGATGCCCTGTGAAAAATTGAGCTGCAAAGTGCTATCGGTATGGCTGAGGCAGCAATTTTTTTATTAAAATATTTTTGTCGGAGGTGAATTAATTTGGGCATGTTGGAATGAAGTTAATACGTTTAAAAACTTTTTTTTTTTCAATTCGTGCACTTAAATGGAGGAAAAACATTTAACCATCGCCTTATCAAAAGTTCCTAACGTTTAGACAAACGAAAAGATTTCTTAAAGTAATACTGCAATTGCTTTAACCTCTCAACAAAGGCATCGGTGACTGCAGAACATCTATTTCACACTCAATACCCTGTACAGTGCACCATAAGATATGTCCCACAAATCGCTGTGCTACCTATACTCGTCCATTTTACGAGGACCCCTTCCACCTCTGAGACGGGAGGAAGTTCCATTCAATTTAGGTCGGTCGGGAGGTCCAGTGGAACTGGCATGTTTATGTAGTTACACAATGACAATATATCAAAAGGACAGCTGCCAAAAGTGAGGAATGGTCCTCTGTCACCCGGCTCCTTGAGGAGTTGTTCGGAAATATAATGTAGGTGTAAAGAAATGTTGTTTTGAACATAATCGAAATTATTTTATTGCAATTCTTGTGAGTTTCTTATACGGTATTTTCTGTTCTTTTAATAGAAATTCGTCTCTTTTGCGTCATAAACGCGGCAAGCTCGGAAGTAATATCCAAGCTAGCTGGCATGAAATAAAATGTCTCAACGTATATTTTCTGAAAAGCTACCTGTGTCTATGAATAACTGTAAATAATTCGCATTGTAACTTTTAACGGCTTGGCCGCTGTTATAGTCATGCAATTCGAGCTGTATGGGGACAACTAATAAGTAAGTAGTTAAGAGTTGTACAAAAAGATAAAGAATACAAATAAGTCGCAAACAAAAATTACAGAGTACAAACGCTTATAGACTTATCCCAAAAAGACACTCTAACAACTTCCCACTTTTGCTTCTGTATCTAATTCACTGTGGTCCATACTGCCCCATCGACCTCCGCAACAAAACCAATAATAACTGAGAACATCAAGACAAAACGTAGACTCGAAAGCCGATTGAAATCAACTCGATACTCGCAACGGAAACAATAGAAAATAATTCCGCAAACAGCCGGTTCCGGGCGGTACTAACCAGATCGAACCGGTTCGAACCGCTTTGCACCGGTTAAACAAAGTGTCGTTTCATAGAGCGCACTTGCTTAACGAAGTTATTGCGGATCGGTGTGAACTGATTGTGTACAGGTTGGTACAAGTTGCGACCCGACGACATACGAACATGAGACGACGTGTGGGTGCGACACCACTGGTGTTTATGTATTTCAAACGACATGTCGTCCGATCGTAGATTAGTAATGTCGCTGAGAGTGATGCCTCGGCATATCAAGCAAGATTTTGTGTTCAAATCGAAAATAATATAAAATTAAGGAACGAATTGGGGCAATATTTATCTACAGTTGGTTTTGACAAAAATCGACAAGATGCAACGACATGTCGTCTGCTGCTGTTGTTAACTTTTACTTTTAGGTGGCCTAGAAGTTCCGGGTTGTAAGTTCAATCCTGATTAAATGACGTGATAAACTGATAAAAAAACACAGCGATGAAAATCCATTGAAAGCGTAATAGTTCACTGTGCAAATTAACTTTTAACGTTGTAAACCAATATTCCACCATGAAAATGGCATACCTAATGATATTTTTTCAACAATTTTTCACCACTGATATGAATCTGAGTACGGGCTAAAGATTAAGCCAGAATTTGGAAATAAATGCGACAAGAAAGAATTTTACAGTGTAGTGGTTAAAAAATATAGGATGAGTGATGATGGTGATATTTTTGTATTGGCTTCTAAGTTTATTGAAAATTCTGTTTCTATATGACTGTTACTACTACACGGGACTTAATCGCGTATAAATACAAATCACCTCGATGTTTCTGAGCTGCAAAACTGATGTGATGCCCTCTATCAGTCTGAGGCAACCACAGTCGCTGAAACGCGGCGGAAACGTCGGGCTAATCAAAATCATACTCACACGTGATTAAGTCCCACGTAATTATGAATGAAAATCACGAAAGCTTCAAAAATTCTCTTTGGATACCAATTCTTGCGTGTACACTGAATAAGGTTTATTCCACCATTCATTTCGCAAAGTGAACCAACAGTTGTAGTACTATCGGAAAGTTCTCCCGCTCCGATGCAGGTGCGTCGCGATAAATTATACGGAACTCCACAAAGCTCGGCCAAAGCTCCGTTGAGTGCTTTCATAATTATAGAGGTTTTCGAGATGTTTTTAGGCCTGAATGGGTATTGATTGCCAGATAGGGAGTGAAATGATTTGTTGATGCCGTTTGTCTTATGTTTGTTGGTGTTAAAAGTTAATGTGGTATAAGTCACGCTTTAAACAGAGTATAGTTTTATAATGTTCAGGGCTAGTCTAGTCTCAGTACGAAACGGAGCGGAGGCGTACAGTGCGTGTTTGACAGCAGCCGCTGCGGCTCGTTGAAGTGCTACGGACTGTCTTGAAACATGTCAAGTTATACTCGATTTAAGACCTAAATTAACTGTATTTTTCATTATGAGTCTTACGGTAGATTCATGTAATAAAATAAATAAAGAATCAATAAAATTTAATACAAACAAAGCAGGTGAGGCAAGTGATATTACATTTAAACAATTCTTTTCAGAAACTAAACTTTAGACAAAAAATACGTGTTCACCAACTCCTTCACTTAACGTGGCAAGAGTTTAAGTTACCCCCAAAGTTTGCACATCGTTTTTTCCATGGAAAAAATGTCAAATCTTGCCAAGTTAGATTTCGAGGACTGCACCATAGTTTTATTGCTACTATATCGGCATCTACCTTGTTGTAACAATCCCGAAAGAAAACCTCTAACCTGTTTTTCGTTGTTTAATTTTAAATTCTGTAACCACATTCAAAAGTTAAGGACTACGTTACTACTAACTTTATTAAAAAGCCACCAGCGTTAATATTCTTAATATTCCGTAAGTTGTTGAACAGCTAGCCCAAGACTTTGTGTAGCCGAGTTTTTAGCGTCAACTTATGAATAAATTACAACAACTGGGAACTTAGCTAACGAACGCGGGCTTTACATAATTAATTATGTATCTAAAGTGCTCCAAGTTCGATATTAGCGAGCGAGATATGCTTATATTACGGATGCTGAATATCTGGAGAAACTGTGGGAATGGTCTTGAGAATATGGATGATATTTTACATACATCAAGCCTGTAGCCCAAACGATTATTCAACATAAGTACATACATACATGCAATCGCGCCTGTATTCCCAAACGGGGTAGGCAGAGCACACAAAACGCTACATAGACAAAACTATGACCATTTCACGCTTCGTGGCCACTTCTAGCATAATATTTTTTAGGTTTTGAGGTGGCAGGTACAATAGTGACAAGTTGCTAGCCTGTCGCCTAAAGTATACCTTAACCTATGTCCTTAGTCGCCTCTTACGACATCCACGGAAGAAATGGAGAGATGGTATTCTAAGCCCGATTATTCAACAATCATGCCATTTTTTTTAAACGCAATTCCATACAATATTGATGCCACACAATCACTTTACTACACATACGTTACTCTTTACAGTTCTATAAAATTCAATTCCTACCTTTTCGCGATTCAGTTCAATATTGATTACACGCAATGCAAAATGGGGTAGGCGGAGCACTCAATACGTTACATAGGCAAAGAAAGCCATAACTATTTCACGCTTCGTAGCTTCTGGCATATTTTTTAGGTTTTCAGTGTACAATAGTGAAAGGGCTAGCCTACCCCTTAACTTACGTAGGGCTACCTTAACTTCTTTTGTCGTCCCTTACGCCATAATCGCAAGAAATGGAGAGGTGTTAATGTAAACCCGACACTGAGTATACATAACAACATAATATACATACAAGATACGAACAACATATCAAATCATTATTAGTAACGTAGAAATTTAATATAGATACGTGGTTCGCTGCAGCGTGCATAATTCCTTGGCTATTAAGACATAGTTGAGTTAATTGAATTGTGTGCGCTAAATTATCCAAAGGCTATCTAAGTTCGCTTATGAAGCAGTTAAATGATAATAAGCGTTAATTATGAACGCAATGGAATGTGCTTAATATAATTGTTTGATTTTTTTTGGTAATTAGGTTCAAAATGTAATTTTATTGTTGCTTTGAAAAATTATCAACAGTAAATAATAATATAATTAAAATGTCAGATATAATCAGTTAAGTAAATTCCAAATGGTAACATAATATATAATTTGTATTACTTTACTTATTGTAAACCACGTCGGTTTATACAAAAAAATAATACGAAACTCCACAATTTGAAAGCGTTATTTAGTTTTGTTATATTATTATTAAGAAAACTGAGACCAAAAACACTACCCTGAGGCACACCAAAAATTTACAAGTTATCTGAATTCTTCATCAATATGCATAATATTAACGCTGAGCCGAAATTTAAATGCAATTTAGAAGATAGTTTGCAAATGGATTGTGTTCTAGTTTTCTACCGCTAGAAGTTGGTATTTTTAATTACCACAAACTTACTTCATAAAGACTTTGGACTTATTAGAGTTGTCTGGAGCAATGAAATTATTGGAAAGTACAGGCAACACCAAAAGCATCAGCCTTACATTCCTAGAAGTCCTGAAACCTGATTTCAGAAATATAGACAGTCGAAGAGAATTCTATTTCACAGCCAAATCTCAAGTCGTCCAACAGTTCACGATGGTAGCCTTAAAACACCACGTTATAGCAAGCTACGGTCCACACGATAACGGGCTTTATACCTCGTACAGGACCAAACGACGTGTAGTCTGCTAGAACAAACACTGTCCAGTCTGTGTACGTATTTCCATTGGATGACGATTTCTGAATAATGCATAGGCTAGGACCACAGAGGAGGGAGTGATTTTTGGCGGCTCGATTTTGACTTTTTGTTTACAAAGCTTTTTTTTGGTTTGAGGTTGTTGTGGACTTTTTGCTGCAAACACAAAAATACCTTTTGTACTAGATTATTCTACCTACTATTTAGTAATATTTATTACTTAAGACGTGAACTGTGATCTAAGTGAGACTCATCGGGTCTTTAATTCTGACCTAAAGAAGTCAAAAAAGTTTATGGCATAATAAAAGTATACATTAAATGTAGTTATTAGCTGTCACTATTTCTAAAGATGTATAAGTTGTATCTCGTGCCGTTTCTATTCATTTCACAAATACCCATGAGAGTCGAGCTTCTTTAAAATTTCTCTCTTCTTTAAAATTCAATAGTAACTGTTTTTAACCGACTTCATGTTGTACAAAGATGCTTTAGTCAGCTAAAAAGAAACATTAATCTTTCTTACTTTACAGAAACAACATCCCAGTTTTCATCAGATTATACTTAGGTCCAGCTAAATCCCGGTAGTTAAATTCATCGTACCGTGAGACAACGGGCACGCGTCCATCTGTTGTCTTAAGCAAATCGTCGGACGACACCGCGATCTATTTGTAGCCGCAGACATCATTGGAGCGATTCAATTTGCGACTCGTTTGTGGCGACTATCAGACCGAAGTGCCGCAGAATTTTGTCTGGATAAAGCGATGGTCCATAATAGAAGGTACATAATAGATTGGAAGTGGTTATTTTCCTTTTGTTTTCTTTTAGGTGTGGATAATTTTCACTTAACAACGTGGTTTCATATTTATTTTGTATATGGATTTCGAAAAAGAAGGAATAGGTTTTTTAAAAGGAATAAACTAGCTTCTTTAAATGGTTATAAGTTGTTTTGTAATTGTTTTATTATTGTGATTTGTACAACGAAGAGCGGAGCCTTGCAAAAATTATTAAATTACTTAAAAATTCAATACGTAAAATATCAACATTCCTTCAGTGGGAGTTGAGAAAGCCGACTAAAAAAAAGGTCTAGAGTTATGCAACTCCTCCTTTTTTAACTTGATACCTAAAAATATGCTAAAAGTGGTTAAGAGTTTAACAGTTCATGGCTTTGTATATTTATGTAACGTTTCAAAATGTCTGCCTACAGATTGACAGTATTATTTAGTGCATGCAACCACGCCTATGTTCCCTAATAGGATAGGAAAGCCAGGAAAGGAAAAATTGCGATAGAAGACAATTAACATTAAAAATTGTTTAAAAATTTATAGTTTTCTAAGGCATGCTTTTTCGCACCAGAAAACATCAACTTAAATTCAACCACTAAGTAAATTCACTCGGATATGAATATTCCTTTAAAAATAATCATCCCCTCGCGAAACTCCTTTGTTCGAACAAAACTTAACACATTAATCTGGGACGCAGTATTTCACAGAGTTGCGTGAGCGTGAATGTACAGCTTTATTTTGCGCGAAAATTTATAATTCTAAATTATGTAATGTGAAAATAATTTTGCGCTCGGCTGCTTAGTTATTTCAGGATATATGAAGAAAGACTAAACGAACAAAAATAATCATAAGCAACTAAGTCGTTTTTCAAAAATTGTATACCCAACAAAAAAACCGACTTCAAATTTGGGCTATACTGAAAGCATTTATCTAATGAATCCTTTCATCACCAGCAGACCTCACTAATTACTGAAATTATAATTTCCAGTCTGCAGGTGCATTCAGTATTGAAAGAATTATCCTTTAACTCCTAAGCATTAAGGAGTCATATTTTTTTTACTGCCAGACGTAAATACTGGTGTAGCTTTGAAAAATGTACTAAAAACATTACCTGTGCCTATAAAATTTGAGGGTTGCCCTCGATTTCCCTCATATTCCATCATCAGGTCAAGGTATGCTGACAATGGGACCACTTGAAACCTATGCCCTTTCAAACAAAAAAAGAATTTTCCAAATCGGTCCAGGCGTCTTTGAGTAATCAGCGAACACACATAAAAAAAAAAGATCCCGACGAATTGAGAACCTCCTCCTTTTTTGAAGTCGGTTAATTAGATGTACATACCTCATACATAAAAATATCATGTCTCTAATCCAAAATGGATTAGGTAGAGCATACGAAACGCTTTATAAACGAAACCATGGCTGTTTCACGTCTCGTTGCCACTTTTAACATAATTTTCAGATTCTCTAGAGGTATTACAGTGACGGGTTGCTAGCCTGGCACTTAAAATATACCTTTACCTTATTTTTTTTATTAAAATTTATTCTTATAGTTAGTTTAAAGTGTCTTTAAACACGGACAGAAGTTTTACAACATTAGCATTCTTGGTTGCAAAATAAGTGACAAAACATTTAGTAGTGAGAGCGCAAATGTCATGAAAATCTTCATACAAAACGCCAATTTAAGGACCTAATATTTTTCGATGATTAACAGTCTTACCGCGTCATGACAAGTGTCAACAAATTTTGTCCATCGCGGACACACAGTGCATATTACATCCTGTAGCATGCATGGCTAGCATGTACGTGTGGCTTCGATTTTATCACGCATGTAGATGTGTATTAACATAACGAAGTGGTCGGTCATGCAAGGGGCTTATCTCGCATCGGGGTCGGTTCCCGTCTGACAATCCCTCGATTCGGCGTTTGGAATTGTCGCTGCACTTTTGATGTTATACGGACTTCTCTTTTATCGACTACGTATGGTTATCATGCTTGTATTTTCAAAGGGGTGGGCAGAGCTTATGAATGATTCATAAACGAAACCACCACTAGGGTGAAGTCACCAGTAATGGACAAAGAACCAGTAATGGACAATGACTCTTATTTACTACCCACTAAGGAAAAGTCATTTGTTTTACAACAATCAATTCACAACTCTATGGTCTTTAAATAATAAATGAAGTGTCCATCACTGGTGCTTGTCAGCTTAAACCGTCCATAACTGGTGCCGTCATCCTATTTTACGTTTGGTAGTCAATTTAATTAAGACTGTATGATTGTGATAGCTATAGTCGCTTAAAATATACCTTAACCTGTTTTCTTAGTCGCCTACCAATAGGAAATGTTATTTGTTAGAGATCCGCAGAATCCTATACCTTTAAACGAGCAATTCTTGTATATATATTTATAAATATATACCAGCTATCTCGGAAACGGCTCTAACGAT
>BHDV01071913.1:45144-65300 GCA_005406045.1 Adoxophyes honmai
AGGGTCTTGACAGACGGACGGACGGACGGACGGACGGACGGACGGACGGACGGACGGACGGACGGACAGACGGACAACAAAGTGATTCCTATAAGGGTTCCGTTTTTTCCTTTTGAGGTACGGAACCCTAAAAAACACTAGACAACAGTGCTCTCAACACGGCAACGCAATCTCATACAATTACAATCGTCAATAGTTTGTCTTACTGTTTTTCATCTGTTATCTGTGTACATGTATATGAAACTGTTTGTATAGTTACCTGTGGTTGCTGCTTTCACTAGATAAAATATTTGAGATTCGGCCCAAAGGATTTGAGCCGTGTACCAGCTTTGACGGAATCAAACTGTATTTGTTTCCAATTGAGGGCCTGGACCTGAGCCCTCTCATACTGAGAGGAGGCCTGTGCCCTGCAGTGGGACGTATATAGGCTGATGATGATGATGATGATGAGGGCCTGGACTTCTGATCGCATTGGTGATGCATTCCTAAAGTAAGAGTTTGGAATTAGACCTAGGTTTTAGTACTTTTTGATACTGCAATAGTGAAATGGTAAATATCCTTGACATAAAAAAATATCAATTTTAATCAAGCGTGAAAGGATGAGATGACAGATACTTGTAATGTTTAAACGCTACATTATTTGTAATTTTAAGAGCTCTCTAATTACTTAGATGGTGAAAAATAAGTAGTTTTCCGTGTGGTGTCGGGTTTAGAATAAGGGTCTCCCCACATTAGTCGACGCCTTTTCGGCAAAATGCGGGTAGAAAAAGCTTTATGTCAACGCAATAAGGCCGAACAAGACGTCAATCTGCTCGGCTCGTTCGACCGAGAATGGCCGAGCCAATTCACGTCTTGTTCGCCCTTATTACGTTGACATAAAGCTTTTTCGACCCGCATTTTGCCGAAAAGGCGTCGACTGGTTTGGTGAGACCCTTACACCTCTCCATTTCTTCCGTGGATGTCGTAAGAGACGATTAAGGACATAGGTTGAGGTATATTTTAGTCGACAGGCTAGCTACCTGTCACTATTGTACCTGCCATCTCAAAACCTAACAAAACCAAAAAATATTATGCTGGATGTGGCCACAAAACGTGAATAGTCATCGTTTTGTCTATGTAGCGTTTTGTTTGCTCTGCCTACCCCGTTTGAGAATACAGGCGTGATTGTATGTATGTATGTAGGTAAGTAGTCCATCATGCACGCCATTCACCTAGCCGTGACAAACCAGCAGCTATGTAGGTACCTATTTGTATGTATGCATGTATGTAACTCTTTATTGTACAAATTTAATAATCATGACAAAATAACAGACAAAACAGAACATAAGTACAAAAGCGAACATATCCCAAAAGGGATGTCTTCCTGCTAACCTTCAAGCGAAGAAAAAAGAAGAATGAAGCGAAGTTTCGTTTAAAAATTAACCAAATACTTTCTACGAATCGCATTATCTCAGGATTTCGGTCACCTAATATGACGCCTACAAAAACACCCATAAAATATTTCTCGTCCGACACCCGTGCATACTCTCACATATGCCGGCCCACGCCTGGACGGCCATAACTCGTCCAAACTGGCCAAGATGGTAGATTGTGGGACGTATGTCATCTTGAGAATTTATGGAATAAGGATTGGGTGACGACGCGTACGGGGAATAAAAAGAATTGGGCGTTTTAGGGTTTTAAGATGCCGACGTCTGACGACTGAGGTTGTTACGGGTTGAGACGGACAAGGGGAGACATTAAGCACTGTAAAACTGGGTAAGGAGGGACAAATCGGTCATTAAAATCGCGACAAAAAATTACGTACATATTCTCACGCCTGTATTCCCAAGAGGGGTAAGCAGAGCACATGAATTCAAAAATCCAGTGCCACGTTTAGCAATTTCAGGGTAACCAGATGGTTGGATGGTATTGCAGTGACAGGTTGCTAGCCCATCGCCTACAATACACTAACCCTTTCCCAGAGCCGACTCTTACGACACCCACGGGAAGAAAGGGGGAGGTGCTATTCTAACCCTGTCACTGCAATATCATCCAACCATCTGGTTACCCTGAAATTGCTAAACGTGGCACTGGAATTTTGAATTCATGTGCTCTGCCTACCCCTCTTGGGAATACAGGCGTGAGATTATGTATGTATGTATGTAATTTAAATTATAAATAGATCAACCTCACGGGGCTACACGATTTCATGCTACAAACTGCAAAAAATATTTAAAAGACAACAGAACACACACAGCCTATATCGAGGTAACAGACTCGCGTACGTGACTAAAAAAACGTAACAAACCTACCCCACGTAATATTTTACACATCACAATGGATACTTATCAGAGTACGTGCTTGCTTTTTCGTTACCCTTTGTCAAAATAAGGCTCCGTCTGAAACTTTGTTAATTTAAAAACATGAAAGTTAATTATAAAATGTAAGTACAGAAAGTTGTTAAAAGGTAAAGGACTTTCTAGGTCTCGACTCTTTGACGGTTACCTTTGGGAGTTGGAACTGATAATTAAAACTAGTTTAAGAGGAAATATGCCGGTCGAAGTAATTGAAAAATAGGTATTTGCTAAATCTATTGCTGTCGCGCCGTGACCTGCCCAGACGACGTCGAGTGCGATAAGAACAACTACAGCTCGGACCGAAAATACCTATGAAAATTATTCAAAAACAACGTTTCGTAGTCCCCTGATTTCTTTTCCAAAACTTAACCGATTAAATATGTTTTTTCATTAAATGTTTAAGAAATGTCATAACTGTGTTTCTATGTTCTTATATTTTGATATAATTTTGTTAAAATTGGTTTCTAGAGGTTTGAACACAACGGTAAAAACTTGCCAATTTTACATGTTTTTGAAGGTTAATATCTCCTTTAATAATTCAATAAAGAAAAAAAGGAAAACATAGGAACATGCTAATATATCATTAGATTGTTGATGTAAAAAATCATTGTTCTACGGGTAATATCCAGCGAGGAATCAGGGGACTACGTTTCCATACAAAATGTGACCGCTCCATTTCCTCTTAATAATGTAATGTCTATATATGTATCCACTTATAATATGTGGACAGCTCGTCAAAGCTAGGGCTGTGTTGTGTTCTTTATCAAATTACTTAAAAGCGGTCACAGTTAGTAACATTATAAAATAAAACCTTCTGACCTTACCTTCGTTCCCTTAAGAGGATAGGAGTCGCACCACTTCTCCATACAAACGTAATCTCCTGTTTTCTCCCTGAATAATGACATTAGAGCAAATTTTTTTTTTCATTTTTGTATCTGTTGTGGCTATGGCCCTATGTACCTATGATTTGCTTTTATCGACATTTTTTTTTTCTTATTTGGAATATCGATAAAAACAAATCATAGCCACAACAGATACAAATTTAATGAATTTTTTTTTGCTCTAATGTCATTATTCAGGGAGAAAACAGGGGACTACGTTTGTATAGAGAAGTGGTGCGACTCCTATCCTCTTAACTTACCTTTGAACATTTTTTTTTTAATCAAGCCAATTAGTTTTACCCCTTCCTCCCACCAACATGATAATTACGTCCACATTACTACCCCAGAACTGGTAACCAAACTTATAGCTACAGCAACTGAATAAATATTAACCATGCTGCTGGTAGGAACTAATTCCGCTCTCAAAGGCGGAAGTTGGATATGCGTTCAGCCTGGCAGTTAGCCTAGTTCTGATCTAGGATGGGGTTTGGCTTTGAAGGTTCCGCGGCATGAGAGCTTGGATGTTATTAGGTCTTGAAGTGGATTATTCTACACTTATGCCATGTTTCTTCTAGTGATGTGCCGGATCGTTAAAAATGTATATCCGCGGATACGGATCTGAATACGGATATTTAGAGTCAAGATCCGCGGATACGGATACGGATTTTTATTTTCTTATTCATTTTGGTGTCAGCACCCGCGGCTTAGAAACGATACTTGACATTACGCTCGCCGCAACGTCAGGCAGGACATGTTTTGACTTGCATTGCGCGGATAGTTCCTTTTGTTTTGGTATTAAAGATCTATCTATCTCAGAGGTTCCCAAACTTTTTTTACTCGTAGACCCCTTCCAAACTTTTATTGGGTTTGGTGGACCCCCTGCTGCTAGATTTGTACCAAATTCCTAAGGACGCTAATTTTTCCCAGCACCAGCGTGGACCCCCGTCAAATCTCCCGTGGACCCCTGGGGGTCCACCTGGACCACTTTGGGAATCACTGATCTATCTAAATGTCTGCAATGTAAAGGTGATTCGTAAAAGATCCGCTCGAAAAGTAACGGATACAGATACGGATTTTTCTTTTCCCTCGGATATCCGTGGATACGGATACGGATATCCGGAACATCACTAGTTTCTTCCTACTCCCTTGGGTTTGGAATTACACCTCTCCAATTCTTCTGTAGATATCGTAAAAGGGGACTAATAAAATAGGAGGTAACTTGTCACTATAGTACCACTTTACTTAAAACCTTAAAATTATGCTAGGAGTGGCTACGGGACGTGAAATAGTCATGGTTTTGTCTATGCAGCGTTTTATGTGCTCTGCCTACCCCATTTGGGAAGTTTGAAAGTACGTCTTAGTACACTATGCTCTTTTGCTTTAAAGTCTAAAAAAAAATACGTACCTTAGCTACATACATCACGGCTGTATTCACAAATAGGGAAGGCACATACGAAAGAAATAGGCTGTTTGCTTTATACATACAGTATGTATCAGAACGAAAGGCCAAGCTGAAGCTTGGTTGATGGTAAAGTGGAGTATGTTCAAACAGAATACTTACTAATAACTTTTAATTGCTTTTTTAACTTTGCTTAATCTCAACATAACTTTAAGTACTCGCTTATTTGCAGTCGGTTAAAAACACTTGTAACAGCCTGTAGAAAAAGTAAGACGTCAGTTTAAATGTAAACAAACTAATTAAAACCAATCCTCATCATATCAGATCACTGGAATTTCAATTATGACTAGATACTGATAGCCTAATCATACGAAACACTAAACACTTCTTGAAATTATCATTTTGAGGACTTCTTGTTATTATTTCATTATTATTTACAACCATTTTCCAACAAGGATTTTGCATACCATTTACAGTTCACTTTGACATTAATTATGACATTTCATTAGATTGGTCATTATGTTTTTTTTTTTATTTTGAAAGAGGTCAGGTTAAATCAATTAGTTGGACTTTTTCCTTTTAATTTAAACTTCAAGCATAGAGGACAGGCTCTGTCCTCTATGACTTCAAGTCAGTGTTTGACATTCGTGTGCCAAAAATCTAATAAATAGAAATTTAAATTACAAATTACTGACAATGCTTTTAAATTTTTCTACGGAGGAACTTGTGGATATGATTCTTCTTTACGGAGAATGAAAGGGAAACGGGAATGCCGCTCTTCGTCTGTACGCGGAAAGGTTTTTCCCGCACGAAGGCAACCCAACCATGGCCGTGTGATCCTCAATACGCTTATCCGACTGGGAAATAACAATCTGCCGGTGCCGATCAATCGAGGAGGGGCTCGACAATTACACGTGAGAGAGGAAGAACGTGTACTAGACCATTTTCACAACCAACCGGGATCTAGTACGAGACGTGGAGGGCGCATTTTAGACACGAGTCGCTCCTCCGTCCATCGAATCGAATCTTCGTCGTCGCTTGCTGTGTGAGGTTTACCGTACCGGCGGCCAGCACATCGAACTGCCTTGCATTTAGTACGTGAGTGTGCACTCAATTTTAGCGGACATTTGTGACATTTACGTCATTTTATTTGTTGTTATTGCTAACACTGTAAATAAATAATACAGGAGGTAATAAAATAATCGTTTATTTTATTTATTTTTTCACTTCCCTTAAAAGATGCTAGATTTTTATAAGCCTTCACCACAATCATATTTAAGGTCTAAAGATTAATAGGTTTCTTTCTTGGCCTTTCGTTCTGATACATACTGTATATGCTTGTTTATTCTAACAAAAACCATAACAACTTCACGTTTTAACGCATTTTTTAGCTTATTTTTAGGTTTAAAAAGAAGTGGTGGTGACGGGTTCCTAGCCTGTCGCCTAAAGCAGTGGTCGGCAACCTTTTGGCAGACAAGGGTCAGAAATCGGCGAAATGGTGTAAAGACCTAAGAAAGGCCACACTTGTGTATGCTTTTGACAGTATAGGATTACAGGTGTAATAAGAATAGTATTCAAAATTCAAGGTTCGCGGGCCGTTAAGAGTTTAGCCACAGGCCGCGGGTTGCCGACCTCTGGACTAGAGCATACCAAAACTATTAACCTATTGTTTTATTTATTTTGTATTGTATATGATTGCACATAAAACAATAATATTTACCATTGAAATCAAGTCTACTGTTTTATAGATAAGTCCTACAGCATTATAGCAAAGTCTGACTGTACTTGTACTGGTACAGTCAGTCGGGCAAGTGCATTTGACTCTGCAGTCGGCTTTGCAACTTGGGATAGTTGGCTGCAAGTTGGCGAGTTGCGAGTTCGGCATCGTACTTGTAAAATTATGTACCTACTGGTTTTTGAGGGGGAAATACTAGAGATAAATACTTGAAAGTATTTTTTAAGTTTTTTGAAAAATGTCGTACCAATTTATTTTAATTACCTACGATTATGTTTTTAGGTGTTAAATTATTAATCCTTGGTTCTATGTATGTATACCTAAGTAAGTGATTCTTATGCTTAGTAGTTTTGAGTTTCTTCGAATTTTCTTCATGAAGATTGACTGGGAATCATCCTTTATGTTTTTTTTTTATGTGTGTGTAATAAAGAAACATACTTGCATGCATTCCCATACTTGTAAGGAACTTTTGGTTGCGAGAAAAGTTTAAAATAACAATAATTTAGAGACATAACAGTTATATTCATCATTACGTATTTTTAAATGGACTTCAGCTGCAAAACTTAGGACCAAAGTAAACATGTAAGAACATTACCTCCATTCTGCTTGCAATATTCAAATTATTTCAGCCCTTTCACAAACCTACCACTTCATACCATGAAAAATTTCTACCTAGTATTTTCGCAAGTAAAAATACTTGGCCAAATACTGGGTGCATCTGACCCACTCGGGCAAGAATAGAGTTATTGACTTGGATTGTTCTGGCGTGCCGCTGCGATGCCTTAGAATTATGCTGTCGGTTTAGCCAAACTTCGGGGTTGGGCTGAATGCTGCCATCTTGATCTTTGGGAATAATGGGTATAACGCGGCCACGTTACCGAGAGTAACTTTTAACAACGCTATCTCTATACCAAAAATAAATACGAAAGTATTTCACCGAGTATTTGTCACTTAGGGGCACTAAATAATGTTATTTTTAAAATTTAGTATTTTGATCACGGAACCCCCGGGGTCACTGTGACACGCTCGAATGGTCGCGAGGCAATTAAAATTGTATTAAAAATAAAAATAAAGTGATTAAGTCCCGCAATGATAAATTTGAGTGGAAATAACGAAATTTTAAGACCTTATTTTGCCATTACTGAATTTCGCATAAAACAATTGCAGTTACTAAAATATAACACTGAGGAAAATTATTTCATTTAATGAAATTTTGGGGCCGCGAAACAAAACTACATTTTCTTACCAATATAACAAAATATTAAAACGCCACTGACTGTGGTGTGTCGTCTTGTAGAGTGGGTCTCCATTTCTTCCGTGGACGTCCTAATAGACGACTGGGAAATTAGCTTTGAGTAGGTATCCCTTGCGTGTTGCGCGTGGGAACTATAGCCCAAGCCCTCTCATTGTGAGAGGAGGCCTGAGCCCTGCAGTGGGACGTATATAGGCTGGATGATGATGATGATGATGAGGTATCCCTTAGGCGACAGGCTAGTTATCTACTACTACTGTACCTAAACCTATTTCCTTAATCACCTCTTACGACATCCACGAAAAAAACGGAGAAGTGTGTTAACACAGAATTCATGACACAACATTATGAAGCCCACTATTGTAGAATCAGAACATTTTCAACGCGCTTCGGCCCCGGGGTAACGGGGTAATTTCTCTCGGGTAATTTTTACCCCGTTATTATTTCCCTGGAACAATGGAGCGTCTGCAGTAATAGCCGGGTTTGTTGCAACTGCTAAATGGTTATCTTAGGCTTGGGGCACTCCAAGGTGTGGTACAAGTGAGGAACTGAAGGAGATTTTAATTTGCTCTGTCAGTAATGGAAAGAGTAGAGTATTTATACCTTTTAACCTGTCGTCTGCGTTTGATAAGGATCTTAACTCGCAAAAATTCAAAAAGGTCGTATGATACTGATCCTTATCTTACACATACGACGGTTACTTTTGAGATCCATACCAAACGCAGACTACAGGTTAATATTACAATTTTTTATTGATCTCGCTTTCGAAGGTTTGGTTGTAAGGGATACCTTGAAGAATGAATTTAGCTACTTAGAACTACTAGAACTACTTAGCTTTATGTATTTCTCAATACTAGGCACAGGCCTCATCTGTAGTTCAAATGACTACAAAATTCTACGATGTGACACGAAAATTTACTAGAAAACACGGAAAAGTTACTATATTTTAACAACCTCTTAGGTACCTTAACACAGATACAAATTTTCAGTCTTCACCCATACTACGACGATATTATTTAATATTATTGTGTGTGAAGTCCCTTCGTGGAAGTTAAAACCAGAACCCTCTCTGTGCCTGTACATAGTTGAATGTATGTAGGATAAATAAGAACCGCTGTCCGCTTATGCCTTGTGAACAGTAATTGTTGCGCACCTCTGAACTGGCTACTTTTCGCTTCCATTGTGCACCAGCAGCCTGGGTGCAGACAGCGCTGGCCAACCATTTGTGAATAATTAAAACTATTTTTTATGCCGTATTCGATATTAAAGAATTCGTCCAACAACCATCTGGACTTTTAGGAGTAAGTACATCATTTTTGCAGACATTGTCGTTAAGCAGTCTCAAAAATATTATATACATTATCATGTATGTGTTCCCAAATAGAGCACATAAAACGCTACATAGACAAAATACTTCTAGCATAATTTTGTAGGTTTTGAGTTGGCAGGTATCTATAACAGTGACAGGTTGCTAGCCTGTCGCCTAAAAATATACTTTAACCTGTTTCCGTAGTCCGTTATTCTAAATTCGACACCACACGGAATTGAGGAAAATAGAAGCGTAGAATTTTGTGGCGTCAGCCTAGAAACTTTATATGGCTCTTGTATAATTTTAAACCAAAAAAAAAAACAAGGTTTTGGGTACGTTACGTTTTGTATTACTCGTTCTCCTATTGTCATTAATCTTATTCAAATATCTCAAAACAAAACTGCGCAACCGCAAGGTTTCCCAACCATAAACGTTTTGAGCAGGATTTCCTTCAAAAATCATTATAACACTAACCCCATATTTGCAAGAAATCAAAATATTCGAAGCTGCAAATAACATACAATGAACTACACTACGGGCAGCGATTACAGTGCTGTATGGTCTTAAATTATACCTTGCGTAGCTTACCTATATTGACTTTACTGGGTTACTGGTCTGAGGTATACTTTCTAGATATTTTTGCCGCGGGGCGCACTAACATAGCAATTGTATGTTCAGGTAATTTGATACTCAAGGGGCATGCTCAGCTGACTTTTTTACGTAATACTACAAAAATATAACAAGTTTAGTGATGCGAACAGTGTTGACAAAAGTCAAAGTAAGATAGACAATCATATTAATAAAATAATAATAAAAATCTAAACTAAATAACTTCCCCGTGTGGTTATGGATTTAGAATAATACCTCTCCATTTCTTCCGTGGATGTCGTACGAGGCGACTAAGGAAATAGGTTAAGGTAAGCTCTAGGTGACAAGCTAGCAACATGTCACTATCATAACATCTTTCAACTGTTTTGATGCCAAAAAAATTTCTGAAGGTGGCTACAATACGCGAAATACTCGAAAATATGGTTTTATCTATGTCAGGTTCCATGTGCTCTGCCTACCCCTTTCTGGGAATACATACAGCAAGAAAAAATGGATACGTGCTATCCTAAACTCGACGCCAAATGTGCCACATCAGCTTAATAAAAATCAACTTAATACCCCAAATCGCTCCACAAATCCAACAATCACGTTTATTATTTTTAAACCGGGACGTCCGGCTTACCCGGCCATTTGCGGGCTAATTTGGCCCGGGTTGGTGCCAATCACGTGTCCCGGGTGACGGGGTTGCCAGAGTGTCTTGTGGGATCTAAGGCTGTACGGAGTTACAATGATTGGTAGGTTAGACGATGGCCATGTTTAGATATACAATCAAATCAACTGATTTCTGACCCACCACAGAACATATTTACAGTGAACGTCATAGTGACATTGCTTTGCTTGACAAAGGTAATGTTTATGACGTTTATTGCGGCAACGTTCTGCGGTGGGTCAGGAATCACATACATATTTCCTGTGTGATATAAATAACACCTCTCCATTTTGTCCGGGGATGTCGTAAGAGGCGACTAAGGAAGTAGGTTTAGGTATGTTTGGACGACAGGCTAGCAACCTGTCACTATTAAAATGCCTCTTCCAATTTTTTTTAAACCTAAAATTATGATAGGTGTACAGAATAGGATACAAATTTAACGTTTCATCGCTTTTCAGATCAATCCCCTAATGTGTTATGCCTACATTATAATATTATGTATGTATGTGGCTCTGCAAGCCCCATTTTAGTCGGCGCGCACCTGCGGCCGCGATTGTTATTCCTTCTCGACATTCCGATGATAGGCAAATTAGTCGATTGACTAAGAACTTACTTCAAAAGATTGAACCGGTTTTCAGATTTTGTTTTTATTGAAACAGAAATTCCGGGAATAAGCATCTCAGGGGTATTTAGACACTTATACCCGACCGGTGAAAATATTTACAATCAGTTTCCAACTACCCTATAAAGTAGTATTTTGTAGTCAAATTGAGTTGATCGATCTATGAATTAATTCCACTAAAAAAAAACTCAAACATAAAACCCATCAAGCGTCATTAAAATCAGGAAATAACCGCGCAATTTAATTTGCACCCAAACGAATTAACCGGCAAAGTGGTTTCATTGGGAAAAATATACTGAAAAAAACACGCAACTTATTCAGTATGCCTCTCACGTGCGGGGAGTATGTAAAAACGTGAAATATTCCGCGGCTGCGTTACGCCTAAGTGTAGGGAACTGGGTCAATGGACGTGCAAATCACGAATATTACGAACATGTTTTTTTCATTAAATCAATTGCTGCGGCGCTTTTTGGAGTTCCGTTCACGCGAGATGAAAAGTTTTATAGACAAAATCATGTCTATTTAACGTTTTATAGACATTTCTAGCATTTTTTTTGGTATTAAATGAGGTATAGTGACAAGTTGCGAGTCGGTCGCCATAAATATAATTTAACCTATTTTCAACCTATTTCCTTAGTTGCCTTTTACGACATCCACTGAAGAAATGGGGAAGTTTAAAGGAAAAAAAATCGTGTATCTCATTTTTTTGTCTTAACTATGTACTTTTTTTTTGTCGTAATGCAAGAATCATCATCGCACCACTGCCCTTTCGGCGCGAACGCTTGCCTTACCTGACATCTAAGATAATAGCGATACTAGCTGGGTGACCGAGCTTTACTCGGATTATTTTTTGCATACATTGAAATACTGGTAATACAAGTTGTAAAACTAATATCACTTCATTTCGCTGATTAAAATCAGTTTTTACAGATCAAATTAATCCACTCCCACTACTCAGTCATCATTATTTGACAGTTAAAAAAAAGCAAAAAATAAAATAAAAATAAACCGGCCAAGTGCGAGTCGGACTCGCGCACGAAGGGTTCCCTACCAAAAACTGCAAAAAATCAGAATTTTTGTATGGGAGCCCCCCTTAGATACTAATTTTATTTTTATTCAATGATTTATTTTTAAAGTAGATATTTAATTAAACATTCTGTGAGCATTTCAAGTATTTAACTGTTACAATTATTTAAATAGACCCAAAACAGCAAAAAAAACACGTTTTTTGTATAGGAGCCCCCCTTAATTATTATAATTATTTTAATTTAAGTATTTGTTGTTATAGCAGCAACAGAAATACATCATCTGTGAAAATTTCAACTCTTTAGCTCTTACGGTTCGTGAGATACAGCCTGGTGACAGACAGACGGACGGACAGACAGACGGACAGACAGACAGCGAAGTCTCAGTAATAGGGTCCCGTTTTTACCCTTTGGGTACGGAACCCTAAAAAGCAAAAAATTTTAAGTGTGATGAAAAAAAAGAAAAACTTATGTCACATCCCAGGATCGAACCCAGAATTTTCTGAATGTAAATTCTTGACTTCATCAACAAATTACCGAAAACGCCGTACATGTCCATATAAAATTTGAAGAGTTCCCTCGATTTCTCCAAGATTCCATTATCAGATCCTGGTTTCGTGCCAATGGGACCAATTTCGAGTTGTACCCTTTCGATTAAAAAAAAAATTTTTGAAAATCGGTTCACGGGTCTCCGAGATATCGAGTAAACATACAAATAAAAAAATAAAAAAATTAGGTCGAATTGAGAACCTCCTCCTTTTTTCGAAGTCGGTTAAAAATATCTGTTGTAGTTATTCGGCATCGGGACAGTTGAAAAAAAAGCAAAAAATTTAAAGAAAAACTTAAGTCACATCCCAGGATCGAACCCAGAAGCTCCTGCACAGAGAGCGGACGTTTTTACCACTATACCAAAGGAGCTGTTGAACTCTTTAGCGAAATATCTGTATACATTCAGTAAGATATTCATATCCCGGTTTTTATTTTTTTTCTCGAAAAATTGCGTTTTCCCGGGAAAACCACTTATGTAGATAAACTTAAAACTCTAATCCTCGTCTATATAAAAATTTTCATGAAAATCGTTAGAGCCGTTTCCGAGATAGCTGGTATATATAAACAAACAAATAAATATATATACAAGATTACCTCGTTTAAAGGTATAGGATATACACGTAATTTCACACAATTTACAACAGTTTTCACTTTAACTTGTTATAAAATACGTCTCCGAGCTTAGGTACAATTAAGTTTTTTGAAAACTTCGACACACTTTCGGTCCGAATTACAATTTGGTTTATCGCCTTCACATTACGCTCATAGAACGCATATTCTAAAACTCGATAGTATCTCAACCTCGTTAGTGTAAGGCAGCTAATATATCTTGATCGTCCACTCCCCCCTTCACCTAACAAAATCTGATCCCAGGGGAGAAGGTCGAAACGATTCAAGAGCTCTTGCAAACTGGTTTCCTCAATCACTAGCTATGTCTTCAGAGATTGCATCGAAACTTGTATATTCTGAAGTTTGCTTGCAGTTTGTGTTAAGTGCATAGTTGAAAGTGCGATTCGCTTAATACCGGGATAAAGGTGGTGGGTATAAACATGGACTACTGTAGTGTTTATTGAAAATGATGATAACAGTGAAGTTTGTTTTAGCGAAGTAAGAGCAAGTCTAAGAACCAAGTGTTGGATTTTAGATAACACTTCTCCATTGGTGATGTGGATGTCGTAAGAGGCGACTAAGGAAATAGGCTAAGGCAAGGCTGGCCAAACCCAGGCCCGCGGGCCACGATGTGGCCCGCCAAGGCATTTGAATTGGCCCGCCCAGCGCATTCGGCCGGCGCTTGCCGGCTAGCTTTAGCGGAGCGCGGTGACAGCGCTTTCACCATGATTGCTCGCCATGAAAAATTCTTGGGGCCCGCCGTCGCAACAATCTTAAAAAATTTGGCCCACCTGGAAAATCTATTGGTCACCCTTGGACTAAGGTATGTTTTAGGAGTCCGATTAGCAACCTATCACTATTATATCTTCGTCATCTACTTTTATACCGAAAATTGTACTAAAGTCGCTTCGAAACGAAGATAAGCATGGTCTTGACTATGTTTACTGCTGAACACAGGCCTCCTCTCAATGTAGGACGACTTGGACTGTAGTTCCCACGCGGGCCCGTTGCGTATTGTGAACTTCACTCAGAACTATGCCGTCCTTAACTACCTCGTAGTTAATATTAAACCTGATTTTGCACATAAGTTCCGAAAAAAACTAATATCAAAAATCAATCACGACCTTCTATCTGAGTATAGCAGTTCCATCTTTAAACAAATTAGATTCTTTAACCGGTGTGTAGCCAATACTCAAAATACGTCCCTGGTTCAAAAATAACCTAATAACCTTGCAACAAATTAATTCACCCTTAAATCTCAACACAATTTAACAATAAAAACAAACTTGCATTTACCTTTGAACTCCTAACAAAGCTTTGATTATTTTAGTTATTCCGTTCTGGCCTCCCGGAATTGGGCTTAACTTAGTTAACTTATTTTTGCCAATAATTTTGGGCTCGGTTCTTGTTAAACTTTTTTGTCTGTGGCCTTTTAATTTAGGGAAAGTTGAGCATTATTGTGATTTAGGGGATTCTCTTCACCGTGAAATATGTATGTCTGGGTAAAAAGTATAGGTAGATGACTAAAAAAAACTATTTAGTCCGTCAGATAGATCACCAAAGAATATTGTACACATAATTATTTTTTCTTTTATTTTACAAGAAAGAAATGACGAGAATACCGTGCTCTGAAATTTCGAGTGACGTCACGTTTGAGTACAATTTTTACTCAAACGAGACGTCACGAGCCCCCACTCAGGAAGTTTGATGACCTGTATCTTTGTCGATATTTAATTAATTGATAATCCAAAAAAATTGTGTCTTATTTTTTTCTATAATCTGACTCTCGGACTAATTAGAATGATATATTTTTAACCCTGTCATCACCCCTATTCTAATTATTAATCCATCAGAGATGATGGAAAACTATGAGACACGTGTCTTTTGTTTTGAATTGAATGAAATTGATTTTTGTGTCATCGCGTATGAGTAGCGTCGTCTACGAGGTTTAGTTACAAACTATTAATCAATCTACTAATCAGTTTGTTACTTTTGAGTAAGTATAAAAATATGAGAAAGGCCTAACTTTTACAACTCGATTTTTGCGCCCCCTCTAGAACGTTCTAGAATAACGAAACGCTGACAAAACATTCTCGCCTTAGTAACAAGTCCCGGGATTTTATTAAAGTGAAATAAAATTAATTTAAATGCTAATGAGCAGAATCGGAAGGCTGTAGTGACGTAGTGCGCTCTTGGGGCTCGAAACGGATTGCCCGGCGTCAGGGATGGAAGAGCGAGGTTAGGTTCGCGGGATTTTTAATCCCGGGAAAATATGAAGTGTTATTATGAACTGTTAGAGTTAGGTACTTAGTTTGGTGGTTGATTGGTTAAATATCATAAGAATGGAAAGTGTTAATAATTTCCGACACCACGCCACACATTATTTTTATTAAACCAATAGGTAACCAACTGACTAGGAGGTAGATACGTCGGTAATACCATACACAAATTAAGCAATCATTCTAGTATGAAGCAATGGTTTTACGTTATTACATACATACATACATACATACATCACGCCTGTATTCCCAAGAGGGGTAGGCAGAGCACATGAATTCAAGAATTCAGTGCCACATCTAGCAATTTCAGGGTATCCAGATGGTTAAACGTGATATTGCAGTGACAGGTTGCTAGCCCATCGCCCACAATACACTAACCCTTTCCCAGAGTCGACTCTTACGACACCCACGGGAAGAAAGGGGGAGGTGTTATTCTAACCCGGCACCACACGGGAAATTATTATTACACAACCAATTATTGTGTATTTATCCTTCCGTCTTTTAAGATTTCTGTACAATACACATTATTATACACATCATCTCATAATATCATGTAAATAATACATGCCAACACCAAACTGGAACAAAAGTTGTTCAGAAAATTTCCTAGAACTTGGACCCAGTATTCGAGTCCCCTTACACGATTCAATACACCTTTTTCACAATAAATTCGATTCCTAAGACTTCCAAGAAACTTTTCGCGGCCGTCGCCCCCCAAATACTTTGTTTGAGCTTCGCTTGAGTTTGACAGAGACCTATCCTACGGAACGCGTTCAAGCGAAAGCAAGCAACAGAAAATATCCGTTTTTTATGACCCAAGGTGTTTTTTGCTCAAAATTTATGACACCTATTTGGATTAGAGGATATTTTATTAGTCGTTCTTGTATAAAGCTATTACTGCTTTAAAGACCCTCGCGATTCGGAGAAAAGCCGCGTTGCCTGAATTTTAATAGCTGAATTCATGACAAAATATTTATAAGCTGAGTAGGCAGGATCTTTAAGCATTTTGCGATGGCTGTGTTAAATTTAGAAGTTTATTTTATGGTATAAAACTATGTTATGTAACTAATCATTACCTGCGACCTTGTCTGTGTGAAATTCGCTTACTTCAATCCCGCGGGAATTACGCATTTTGCGGGATAAAAGTAACCTATGCGTTAATCCAGGGTGTCAAGTTCCTGCATACCAAATTTCATAAAAATTGGTCCAATTGTTTGCGCGTACGGTAACAAACACACACACACAAACACTTGAAAAGTTTTGTTTTAAAATACATGTTTCCCACAGGGGTAGGCAGAGCCCATTTTGTTCCACTGGCTACGATCTTGACATACCTCTTTTGCTTCATCCATACTCATTAATCTTTTCACACATGCTCTTCGGTTTCAGATTCTCTTGACCTGCCCTGTTTCTAAAACGTCCTCGGTTTGGTCATGGAACGTCCGTCTAAGTCTTCCTCTCCCAACGCACCCAACCACAGGCTTGCTTTAAAAATTTTAGTTTCAAATGTCATGACTCATGTGTAACAGTCAAAATTACGGGTGACCAAAGGGCGGACGTGTTCCTTGGACATCCCCATTCCGAGAGAGAACGGTGCCAGCCTTCTGGGCACCTAACCACTGGACTATCCTGCCGATAGTAAAGATTGTGAAAAAGACATTATTTACGAACCTTGTTTGGTTTGAGGTCGATGTATCAACACTAGAATTTTAAGAATCCTAAGTAACTTAATGTTACATTTTCCCTGGTAAACAATAGGCTCTTTTCCCACCGTTATCTTGACGCTTACATTTTATCAGTCGCGTATCGGCCTCGTGTGAAAATGTGCAAGTAAACCAAAAGAAAAGGGACATTTGAGTGAAAAGAACATAATTACACAGACAAAGAAACAGTTTGAAGTTGTAACTTGATCGGATAAGTAGAACATTTCCTCATTAAAAAAAACTATTCATAAAAGTTATCAATTTATGCCTAATTTTATTCATTTATCGACAATTGTTTACAATTTGACGATCTTTTTGTGAATCACTTGTATCTGACATGTAAATTAGGTATAATGCGATTTCCAAATTGAAATAAAGAAATCTAATCTAATCTAATCTAATTTTTATCTTTTTCGAACATTGGGACCGAAGCTAATTCAAAATTATGATCGCTAGTCGTCTGGTTATGTAGCCATAAAAGACGTAATAAAGATTTCCTTTGTCAAACAATGCTATGCCACTATGACGTTCACTGTGAATAGGTTCTATGGTGGGTCAGGAATCAATTGGTTCGATGGTACATTAATTAACAGATTTGTTTCGTCACGTCCGAGCACGCCGCTTCATCAGTAAAATGGCAATTTCTTGACCTTTAACAAAAACTTAATTTTATTGTAACCGCTCCCAATAAAATCGTTAATTTGCAACCCATTCAACCCTTTCACTATCCTGAATATTAGCTACGTAACTGGTGAATACGGGTGTGTAATATTACTTTTTCCCGCCGGGTCGCACATAAAAGTTGGAGCATGTACCAGCTATTAACAACAGGCGTCTGGCGTCTTGGTACAGTACTTAGGAATTAGAATAGCTAGCTAGACCTAGATGGTACAAAGTACGCGAGTAATATAACTGAAAAGTTTGCACAGAATTGGTAGTAGTGTTATGTATAGTAGAAGGTCCACTCACGAACAAGTTTTATGTGAAAAAATATTGCTGTCTCTTATTACAAGGTACCTGCTTGCCGTAGACCAGCGTTTCCCAAACGGTCCTCAACAAAATATGCAAAAAGTAGCCACAAGAGTTGTTTTCAAAACAATTGTACATAGGGCTTTAATAAAAACAAAAGTTAATTGATTCATATGTGTAACGACAATTACCCATACATTTTGTATAGGTAATTTTCGTTGCACAAATGAAGCGATCGTGATTTTGTTTTTATTACTTAATTTTATTTATGTACATTTTTTTTGAAATTCACTCACAAAACATGTGAAAGGTGAAGTAGAGTTTCGTGTGATCTGCCTTAGGAATACAATTGCAATGAATGTATACTTTTAAATAGAACTAGCTATAGGGTAGTTTCGTAAAGCATAAGTATGTTTGCGATACACAGGATACTAATCTGAAAAGCGATGAAACGTTTGTCTCTCACAGGTTCAATATTAAAAGTTATATACCCGATCACTGGTTAAAATATTTACGGTCAACCGGCCACTTTTTATAAATTTATAGCTAATCGAATAAATTCTGACCCCTAATTGACTGTCCAGGTCAAGCTAAGTCTAGAATAGTCTAGATCATCCGTTGACCTAACTGGATCGCTGCAGGCCCAAAGCTCGTGAACTTAAATTAGTGTAACAACATGTATCTGCTTGGGTTGCAATGTAATTATGGTTGGTCAGGGTTGCCACTGTTACAGGAATTCCAGAGTTAAAACTTGGTGAGAAAAACAGAAGTCAAACTGAAAGCAGCTGTGCTAACGATATTATAATGGGCATTTATTAGAGCGTTGCAAATTGTCATCATTTGGATACTTTTCCGAAAAAAAATGTATTTTTGGTACAGTTGTTTAGTTATTTATTAGGGAAACAGTAGCTTTTAACAAATAGTCGAAAATTACATCAAAAATCTTGCGGCTTCGTATAAAATGTAGCTAGATGAAGGAGACTGTTGAAGTGCTCGAATAATGCCCGCGTTTTGTTTAGTTTACAGCAAAATAAATAAGGTTGTTACGTTGTACTTTTTCATCGATTACTTTTATTTCGCTGATGTTGTCATTTTCATGAACTAATAACCTAACCTTGACACGAAAGAACTCCGCTAAAAGAAATGAATTTACCTGGCAATCGGGTACTAAACAATATAATTTACAGTTGATTCCTTACTCATCTGTTAGACATCTACGGAAGAAATGGAGAGGTGTTATTCTAAGCCCGACACCACACGACTCACCCGACACCGCACGGGTTGGATGGTGTAAAATGTCCTGTCATTTATTTATGTATTACTTCTATTTATTTATATTTGTCCCGTATGGTGCCGGGTTAGAATAGCACCTCCCCCTTTCTTCCCGTGGGTGTCGTAAGAGTCGACTCTGGGAAAGGGTTAGTGTATTGTGGGCGATGGGCTAGCAACTTGTCACTCCAATATCACGTTTAACCATCTGGTTACCCTGAAATCGCTAAACGTGGCACTGGATTTTTGAGTTCATGTGCTCTGCCTACCCCTCTTGGGAATACAGGCGTGAGGATATGTATATATATGTATGTATGTCGTATTATTTTACTGATTATTTTTATTTTCATGAACTAATAACCTAACCTTGATACGAAAGAATTCCGCTTTGAAAGAAATCTCATCTCTTACGACATCCACGGAAGATATTGAGAGGTGTTATTCCAAACCCAACACCAAACGTGTGACCCGACACCACACGGGTCGGGTAGTGTGAATTATCCTATGTAATTTATTTTATTACTTTTATTTATTATTTATTTTTAACTGAGTTGCAAAACTTATTTATTTAGACAAGTTTTTTTTTGGATTGTCATTTCAATGAATAACCTAACCATACTACAGGATTCCACTAAAATTTTAGGTTAAAAGTTTAACCCAGTGTTAGTGCCAACCCTAGCTGATGGTGTCCACAATACGTGATTACATTGCTACTCGATTGCGTTAAACCGAGAGCGGTGTTAGTGAGTTGGCCCGGTGACCGACACAGGGGGTCTTTACTATGTCAATTACTGGTGAAAGATTAAATCATAGTGAAAAAAACGGATCTATTCACGTTTTTTATATCGAGGTAGAAAGAGATCTTTAAAAGATTTCATCACTTCGTTTTTAAGAACTTTTTTGTGTTAATTAAGAATAATTTTAAACAAAAAAAACCGACTTCAAATTAGCTATATCC
>BHDV01071919.1:0-33544 GCA_005406045.1 Adoxophyes honmai
CTTATTTTAGTCAGCCTCCACAAAGCGTATGCAAACGAATTAATAATTTATTAATGTAACACATTTACTTTTCATTAAAGTCAAAAATAGAACTGAGTAGTTTGTAAATAAATCTGTCATTATTGATGTCGAGTAAAAAAGAGCAAAAAATTGCGTTTTTTGAATAGGAGCCCCCTTAAAAATTCATTTTATTTTGGTTTTAGTATTTACTATTACTCCCTATTATTATTCGTTTCAAACATTTAATTTTTAGTTAATTAAAGGAACATTGAATTTATATACTAATCGTGTTTTATTAAGGTATACTCGTGCCTTAATGTTATTGTAAGTCTTTCCTCTGGTGAAATAGCTTCACGATAATTTGTATCCATTTTCCGTATATCATCTTGAATTAAATTCAAAATTGCGTCAAAGCACTCAATAGTCATTCTAAAATACATATAAAATCGCTTTTCATCATTTCGAAGGTCTTGCATAAGGGTATGATACTCTCCAAATTGTCTCCGTTTAATATTTATGTCATGCACCCATTTTCTTCTTGGCCTGAAAATAATTAAAAAAGGGACAAGTGAGGGTTAAGCTCACGCTCTAAAATAAGGATAATATAAATAAATAAATAAATAAATATCACTGGACAATATTCACACCAATCACCTAATCCCACAGTAAGTAATGCCTGTGTTATGGGTACTAGACAACGGATAAACTTACTTATATATGAATAAACATCCAAGACTCGAAAGCAAACATTCGTATTCATCGTACAAACATCTGCCCCGACCGGGGATCGAACCCGGGACCTTAAGCTTTACAGTCAGGTTCTCTAACCGCTGGGCTATCCGATTGTCGAATAAAATATAAAGTAAACTTTTATCGCATAAAAAAACAACACATTTATATTTTTTGATTTGCATCTTTACTTGTGCTGTATAAGACCCGAGAGGTATTGACTTATTCGCAAAAAATATTATATTTTATAAATTAAATATTAATATTAGAAGTTATTAATGGGTGTAGTTTTTAATAGGGTTTACTCAGAAACTTGATTTTTCTACAACCTCAAGGAAAATACACTATCACAGATCGATAGACAGACGGAACCCTAAAACATAAAATCAACATAAGGCAAAATTATTACCAAGGTATGTGCTGACATTTATTTCTCAGACCTTACAAATAATATACCTTTACGCTATCATATTTGAAAATAAACCATCATAGGAAATAGGAAAATCCACTAGCAGTATCTGTTATGCTTTTGAAAAAGAATCCGCTTCGGGGGATGAATATTTAAAAATGAAAAAATGACACTTTTACGAAAACTAACCTGTTATTCTCATCAGCTTGTAATGCTAACAGGAGAGCTTCTTCCTCATCAGATGATATGTTGCTGTGATTGTTGCAGTTGATCATTTAGTTGTCATATGTCATATAGGTATTTGAAGCATGATTTTGACGCAGCGAATTTTAAGCACCGGTTTGGAAGGTTTGCGACAAAAACATTATCGTGACGCACGTCATTGCGATTCCGAAGCGACACCGGATTTTAAGCTGCGGTGTGGTCGGACCTTTATTTTTATACAGCGTGTCCCTGACTTAGGGGCTTTAAATGTAGGTATCGACTTAACTTCTCAAACGGAACTTCTTTCGTTCTACAACTTAAAAAAAAAACTTTTTTTAAGATTTAATAATTTCATACAAAGAAAATGGAATTTTCAATGTACAGCGTCCACTGACGTCTGTGTAATCAAAAATAACCGCCATGTCAAATGTCACACGATTCGCAGATTATCAAAACATTAACGGATAAGCACTTGAATCAACTTTGACATAAGTTTCTAAAAAAGCTGCTGATTTGACTGGGAAGGAAACTAGGCAATTGTCACATTTTAACTATGTCAAATAGCAGATTTTACGCTATGGCGTAGCCATTACAACGATAGTTTCCGGTGAAATTGTGATCGCCTATTGGCCAAGAAGTTCTTGTTACATTGTAACTGTAGTAACGTCAAAGCCCGGAAAATAACGGTCGGCTCGGGATTTCCGAATTTTCCCGAAGATTTCTTCGTGCGAGTTCGGACGTCTTGTTCGGTTGTATTCGTCAACCAATTGCAAGTCTAGCAACCGTAACCTAGTGACTGTTGATGTAACAGTAGGCCTTAACGACAACCGGTCCGCCAATACGGTGACGCTTTTAGCGGACATTGTTAAACAGTTTGCACAGTAACCATAGCAACGTAAGCTATGATTGGTAAAATGAGTTCGGAAATAAGGTCCGACCACACCGCAGCTTAAAATCCGGTGTCGCTTCGGAATCGCAGTGTCGCGTCGTTTTCGCACCGTTTTCGCCGCGTGTTCCCCACACCGCAGCTTAAAAAACGGTGACGGTACGGAATCGCAATGACGTGCGTCACGATAATCTTTTTGTCGCAAACCTTCCAAACCGGTGCTTAAAATTCGCTGCGTCAAAATCATGCTTCAAATACCTATGTGACATAAGTAAAGATCAACTGCACCCATCACAGCAACAAAACAAAAGAAAGTGACTCAGTTGTCTCGTTCCTTTTTTAAATTTTAGGCATAGAATCTGATAATCTTTATGTAAAACACGAAGTGTTACCGACAATAACCGAGAAACCCCGATTCGCAAATCTTTGCGTAAAAAACGCTGCATCTACAAGACAGCTGCGTCTTTTACGTCACCGGTGTGGTGTCTGCCATAAGATCTCCGTGTAATATTTTTTGCGATTTTTACGCAGATCAATTTACGGTGCGACAGCGAATTTTAAGCTGCGGTGTGGGAGCATGCCGCGAAATCGGTGCGAAAACGACGCGACACTGCGATTCCGAAGCGAGACCGGATTTTAAGCTGCGGTGTGGTCGGACCTATAGTCGTGATTTCCGATACTTTGCTACGATTATAACCGAAATTGTACATTGTGATATTGACAAGACAATGTCAAGTTGTCAAGTCAAAAGTATTGAGCGAATGACAAAAATAACAAATTATCTACTTAAAATATGGCCGTAGATTGATTTTACGTTATTGTGAGATAAACTAATAACTAATTTACTTACAACTTCTGCTAATGCCTAGTTTACATCTGTTAGTTATTGCTGCAAGCAATAAAACGCAACTACAAGTAAGTAAGAGTTTCAAAACGTGCAGCAGTAACTTGCAAATCTAAATCTCGCATAAGATTATTAAAATACGTTTAAAATCGTGACGAAGACAACAGTAAAATTAAAGGTTTTTGTGTAAGACAATAATTTAATAATTGCAACAAAAACTAATATTGAAATAAAACAGCTTCTAGGAAATTACCAGTTAAGTAATAATCACTCTCGAGTTCCGGTTCCATCTTGTTTCAATATGCCTACCCTTTTATCTCATGCAAGTTAGATATCTTCTTAAGCTTGATCGGTAAACAGATGGTAAACTATTCGCCAAACAAATCTTACGAAAACTGGCAATGATATTTTATCTTATTACTTCAATCGTATCAGACTCCGTCGTATACACGTCATCTTTCATGGCTCCCCATAAGTAAAAGTCTAGGGGCGTCAAGTCGAGTGATCTTGGCGGCCATCGATGAGGACCACATCTTCCAATCCAGCGATTTTAAGATTTCGTTTAATCTGTTACGGAACGCAACCAAAGAATCTGGTGGTGCACCAACCTGTTGATACCAAAGGCTATAGTCGGATTTTCATAGTAAAATGGCCCTTTGACCAATTGGGTTGAGATTTTTTTTGTGTGTACATCTTATAGTGAGGGATATTTATGCTAAGTGTCAATATCCTAGGAGTGACAGTTTTTGACTTATGATTTTTTAAACTTTTTTCTTTAATTTCATTTTTTTCGGTATTTATTCACGCGATTTGCTTCAAATTTTGAAATTGTGTTCCTTATTTATGTACGCTTCCATGCTAAAAAAATGAATGCCAGCTGTAATGTAAAAAAAAGAAAAAAAGAAAAATAAAAAATATTAACATATTTTTTATGTGGTGGTGAAGTAGCGACACCTCTAATTTTTTGTCTAGTTATAGTCTATACATTGACCTATTACTTCCCTTAATATCAAAATTTTCCGAGTGGTACTTCCTGTCAAAAATTAGCAATTTATGTGGTCATGTTCTGAACTCAATCGGTGTTTTTCAATGGAGTATACAAAATGTTCGATTATTTTTGCGTTTTCTTACCAGGTTGTCGTATTTAAGAGTAAAATACAAAATGACAACTTAATGTCACCTGGATGCAAGTTGTTTTTTTTATTTATTTATCGCAATTTACGACTTTTACACGCGTAGTTTTATAATAATAAATAAAAAATTTCATGAAACAGAATCATTAAAGTATATAATTATAAATTAAGCTTGTAAAAATCGTAAATTTCGATAAATAAATAAAAAAAGACTTGCATCTAGGTGACATTAAGTTGTCATTTGTATTTTACTCTTAATTACGACAACCTGATAAGAAAACGCAAAAATAATCAAAAGTTTGTATATTGCATTGAAAAACACCGATTGAGTTTAGAACATGACCACATATATTGCTAATTTTTGATAGGAAGTACCACTTGGAAAAATTTGATATTAAGGGAAGTAATAGGTCAATGTATAGACTATAACTAGACAAAAAATTAGAGGTGTCGCTACTTCACCACTACATAAAAAATAATGTTCATATTTTTTATTTTACTCTTTTTCTTTTTTTTTTACATTACAGCTGGCATTTATTTTTTTAGCATGGAAGCGTACATAAATAAGGAACACAATGTCAAAATTTGAAGCAAATTGCGTGAATAAATACCGAAAAAAATTAAATTAAAGAAAAAAATTTTAAAAATCATAAGTCAAAAACTATCACTCCTAGGATGTTGACACTCAGCATAAATATCCCTCACTATAAGATGTACTTACAAAAAAAATCTCAACTCATTTGTCAAAGGGCCATTTTACTATGAAAATCCGACTATAGCCTTTCAGCGTGGCCATCAGGCAACCCATTTACGTAATTTACAACGTGTTCATTTATGAGCATCAAGTATTTATCTGAGTTCAATGTGCCGAGTGGTGGACTCCAAAAATTCTAGCTGCAGCCCTTGTACCTACTTGCGTGAGGATAGTCAGAAAAATAATCTAACACTCTATCATTGACTGGTAATCGCAAAGGGTTGTTGCCCACTTCCGACCGCGTATTGCCGGTAATAGGTCGGTCTTCTCTTATTCGTTGAACAACATTCACAATTAGGTACACGAGAGTTGTATGGGTGTCGACGATTGGGAAACCGTTCTCGGTAAAGTCTGAGTGCTCGGGCTCCATTTCCTTGTGTTTCTCCGTACAGTAACACCATACCAGTTAATTCTGCCCACGTAAACAGTTGATACGGCATTTTGTATTTACTGAATAAAAAATATTTGACAGGAAGATGTCAATGAAAATTTGAGATTGTCACATTTATGTTTTTTTAAGCGAAATACTAAGACAAACCTATTTAGAGCACATTGAAAAAGAAAATTTGTAAACTGATTAGAAAATTATCGTTGAAAAGCTCCCGTACCAAGGTAATGCTACCCTCGTACCACGAGATAACGATATTATGGCCAGTTCTGATACATTGACTTGACGATTAAACTTTGAGGTCTAATTAAATACCTAAATTATTGTTTTTTTTTAATGTGTTATAACAAAATTAGATCAGTTTAGTGAGTAGAATCCAACTTTATAATTAAATCCCCTAAGTCAGAGACACGTTGTATAGTAGAAGATATTTTTATATAGTAGATGAAAACGTGTCCTGAACAGAAACATAATTTTTGAGCTTTATTTTCACATAATGTAATAATTATCTTCAAAATGATAAAACTATGACTTACGGATGGATTTTTGTCATCGTACAAAAAAAAACACTCACTTTGTGAAATGTGGGTAGTTTATGCGCATATTCTATTAATTTTGTGGATCCGCTTGCTCTCTAAAAAGGCTCGGAACCGTCCGGTAATCACTAGTGTCGCATAATAAAACCGTCCCATAGTTGAGAAGGTCTTGCTATAAATGCTAGCAAATTCTTTTATGCCCAGATTTGAATGTCAAACTTACACAGTTTAAGATGTATTTAAAACATGAAACAGGTCGCACAATAAAACACACACCTTTAAAATCACGATTGTAACTGGGCTAGATAGAAGCGTGAAACTCGTAAAAGTAATGCAATGTCTCTACTACTAATAGTACTAGAAAGTGTTTTGTATCTATGGTTGCCTACAAATGAGCTATTTTGGAATTTAAGAAAAAAATTAAGTCTTGAATCGATCGGCATATATTATTTAAATAACTAAGAAAAGGATCAGCAACAAAAATAATCTACTGTTACGAGGAAATAACTGTGATAAAACTGGTAAAACAATAATTTCTATTAAAATTTTATTTAGATTTATTTTTGTAACCACTTTGATACAATCTTTAACGGCAGCGTAGTAGTAACATTTCCTATTATTCTTATTTCTGTCATTCTAATTTTATAACTTCAAATATTTTTTATATACTATCAGTGCTATAGTACATAATCGCATGCTTGTGTATGTATAAGCGGGAAAATCAAATATCCTCGTCACTATTTTTAGTTAAATCCATTTCAATTCATTAATTCAATAAACGCTCCAATGCATTTGTATTCCGATTTGCCATCAAATATCCCAACACCAGTATTAAGTAAGCAAGGATAGTGTGTATTACAAACTCTGTCCTTTTACCGTTCTGGTTTTAATATGTGATGTTGGCAAATACGGTTTTTTAACGAGATTGCTTCGTTGGGCTTTGATCAAACCGCCTAAATAAATAAGGATTTCAAATAAAATCTCCCATCGCTGCATCGATCCGCCTCCTATTGCATAAATCTGTTCCGCCTACTACATGCATGGAATCTTTTTTGACCCTAATTATCTCTAATCTTTTAATCGTATAAGAAATATTAGTTTTATCTATACTTTTAAGTCTTGCCAGTTTAGCTTTCAAAGCGCTATCAATTTATGGATGCAATGGTACAGCTTAATTAGCTTAAAATAACGATTGTAATCTATAAATCCAATGGATTTAAAATCTTCACAGGTATATTTATATGTATGTATGTACATATGTATATATATTTATATAACGTGGCTAAAATGTGACTTGAGTTGGGCGCCTTGTAAGGGTAAAGACCAAAAGGTGCAGGTGTAAAACCTGCACGAAACCTTACCATACAAATTGTATGAATAATTTTCGTGACACAGCGGAGAAGTAAAGTGATACCTACAACTAAGTAAGTCTTAACGCAGTGTTGAGATGGGAAGCTCATGCAATAATAAACGACCCATTCAACTCCAATATTCATGTATTTCATGTAGGTGTTTCATGAAAAATCTCTAGACAATATTTTAACCTAATTTTAACAAGCAGGAACAACTTTTAGTTCTCACCGTTACCTATACAGAATGGAAAAAAAAACCTCGATCCGGATAGAAAAACAACTAAACCTAAAAAAAACACCTGCTACTTATGATTGATTCCTTTTTCGGCACATTCCTTTTTGGACATATTCCGCTTTCGGCATATTCTTGTTTCGGCACATTTTAGTAAATAAATTATACTACGAAATACTTGTGACTTTGCTTGCGTAATAAAATAAAATAATATTTATTAGTAAAATATTATATATTAATAAAATAAAAAAAGACAAAAATTAAACAGTATAGATCTACACTGATTACTTAAAATAATTGGGGAACTAACTAATTATAACCAACTAGGTATCTAAATTCAGATGCTTCATGGACTCGTCTTTTATACAAGTTGGCAAAGCCTATTTAAACATTTCATTACATTTATTTTTTTATTTACAAAATCATCTACAACTGCACGCTCCTGTAGGCTTAGCACGGCGACACGCTCTAGTCGCGTCGCGCGCGGGATGGTCTACCTGTCACTTTCTGACGTCTTTAGTTAGACAGTGACAGGTATAGTCTATGTCGCGCGTGTCTCTACTCGCGCCCTGTCGTGCTAAGGGGACTTATGAAATTTTGCCATATCTTTTTTTCGCCATAAACGTGTTTCATCTGAGCAATGTGTTTCTTGCACGCTATTTATATAATGTCTTGAAAATAAAAATAACTATACCTATACTAGAGACCAATAGGTACTTAAAAGATGGTAAACAATCTTGACATGTCTTTTTATTGAAATACACAGTCTAAAAATGAAAATTGTTACAATATACAATTCAATTATGAAAGTAAATGATTTTTTCATACCTAAATTGTAAAATGTAAAGATTTTGATTTATAAAGTGTATGTTCAAATAAAAAGACACGTCAAGATTGTTTACCATCTTTTAAGTACCTATTGGTCTCTAGTATAGGATTGATTTCATTTGTTGTATATTATGATTTATGCGAAAAACGGAATGTGCCGAAATAAGAATATGCCGAAAACGGAATATGTCCAAAAAGGAATGTGCCGAAAAAGGAATCAATCCTACTTATGACACTGCTGTATAGAGCCTGTAATGCAAATTAAATCTCGCTACATTGCAATTGGTTTGACCACGCCGCTGCGTGCCCTGGAGACGGACTTGCCTGATCTGCCGCCAGCCTTTCTTGATCAGCCACGGGCATAGGTAAATAAAGAAGCGGGGCTCCTTGCGATTTTGTTCACTTAACTATATATTATTGTTAAATGCAAGACGATGCCTTGTTTTATGGTATCTGTCGCCGAGCAACTTATTAAAGGACTATCTTTATAACATTTCTGGTATTATTATTATTATTTGTTGTAGCTCCAGATGATGGGTCACGGATTGACCCGAAACATATCGAGCTAATCTCGGTACAAAAAACGTGAGTAATTCCGTTATTTCACAATGAGTTAGTCTCACGGTAGTTTTATGGTTAAAATTTCTGTTATTTTTCATCTCAGAATGACCCAAAAATTATCCATCATCCTTGACAAGCTCGCATTCCGTAATTTAAAAACCAAACATGAACAAATTAAAACTAGTAACGCTACAGTAGGTACCAACTGTGCAATTTATCGAGTAGCGACAAAGAAAACTTAACTTCAGTGTTAATGCAATCTATCGATTAATTTAGAGACGGTGAGGTGTTCAGAAAAACACAGGTTTCAAAATCTGAAGATCAACCTTGTTTCATTTAGCTAAATATTTTAGAGCTATTTTAGGACGGTGCCAACTTTTTGTTAAATATTATAGAAAAATTATTTTTGTCAGTTATGTTAGCTCGGATTTATGATGAGCAACATTACCATTTTATTTCATTTCTAAATGATCAGTGAGTTCTATGCGTACGTTTGCATTAGTATTCTGTATTCGTATGCTGATAATAGGGGCCTTCCATAGGGCCGGAGTATCGATTATGCCATAAAGTGGCATTTTACTGTGTCGTTGCATTTTATGGACAGTTTAATTTGTAACTTAATACATTCTTGGTGAGAGATCCTTAATTAACACTTCGTTGTCTTTAACTTTTGTGGTTTAGATGGAATTTGTTTTCTATATTGTACAGACTAACCGAAATAGTTTGGGTAGGTACCAGTCATCAATTCGGTGTTTGAAGTAATAACTCTAATAATAAAATACTTAGTAATTCTTTCTAGGTGGATTTAGTTTTGACCCATGAAATATCAAAGAGAGAGAAGAGAGTAGCCGTCTAAATCTAAATAATAATAATGGTAATAAATAATCATTTTCAAGCTTCTATTATATCTGTTTATTTACGGAAGTATCTTGATCTAAATTGGCAAGCGTATTCGGCTGCCGATAAGAACGGGTTTCGGAATAGAGTACGCACAGATAGTGCGGTTGATTGATTTATTTTAACAATCGCATGACCTGATAACGGACAATTCTCGCGGGACGAACTATGAGACCACTGATAGAATAAAAGTGGCAATAACGCGCCGGGCTCTGGCGAGCGTTGCCCTCCCTTACGGCAATAAAGATGAATTCAGAATTTTTCCGTACGGTAGTAAAATTGATAACGATTTTTCCGATACATTTTCAACTGATTTGGGATTCAAACTTAAGACCTAAAATCTTCTTTTTTTTAACGCTCACATTATACTGGAAAGTCATAAATAGCTGAGCTTATTCAACTTTTTTTATCTGATGTATGTTCCTTTCTTAGCCTAGTTACTTCCGGTTACCTCGTGCCCTTAGCGCCTGTCCCACGATCACACATTTCGATTAAATTTGAGAGGAGATATTTTAAATTTATTCCGGAATTAAGAAGTCTGATCACGGTTATTAGGACTGTAATGAAATGCACTGGTTTTCGGTGTAGAAACAAAAGTATAATCAATCAAAGTAAAACATCTCAGATAGTATAAAAATCAATAAAAACATAAATCCATGTAGAAAAAGGTGTTCAATCTTGCACAACGGCGCTTTATTACAATTGGGCAATGCTGCAAGAGGTGATTTCTTGGTCTTGAGCAGCAGTCCCTGGCCGATTGTGACTGCAAGGTGTCAGCCAAAGGTTTTCCTTGCTCGAATCCATTTAAACGATATTCGAGCATCGTTAAACAGCGTTTGACAGGAATATTAAGTGCCTCTTAGACGGCGTGGAGGACAGCATTTTAATGTGATTCGATTATCGCTCCCGGCGTGCGTGTTTTCTAAACATTGTTCTATATTTAGCTCAAAGAAAATGAGACTTTTGAATACCTTCACTCTTTATCTTTAACGACTTTCAGTTGATGTTCGCAGACTTTGTTTTAATCAACTTCAGAGCAGTGCTTAAGAAGATGATAGTATCCTATTCATATTCAATGATTCAGTACACTATTTGTTATTTTTGCAATTGATTCTTCAACAAAAGGATCTCTGTCAACTAGGTACGTCTGGGTAGACATTTGGTAACGAAAGTACCTACTTACTTAGGGCCCGTTCAGACGGACAGCATTTCAACTGCAACCCAGCTGCAAAGTGCATTTCAGTTATATTGCAGTTGGTACGACTGCAATATAACTGCAATTCCGCTTCTAGCAACACATTGGTCATATACTATTCAGTTCAGTTTTCAGTTCGATCGAGTAAATACGTACGTGTCTTTCCTTCGCTCCGTTAGTTACTTGTGGAAGTGAATAACTGTAAACGTTTTTAAGTATGAAATTTGAAATCAAAAAGCAAATGTTGCAAAGAAAATAATACAAGCTTGCTGCGTTTTGCATAACTTTGTGCGAGAACGAGATGGATACAGCTAGACAGCATAGTAAGAAATTTTAATTCATTTGAAGGTGTGCGAAAATTATTTGCTGATTATTTTATGGGTGAAGGTGGACTCGCACGGCAAAGTAATATGATTTAAAACTCACGAACTCTTTATAAATAAATGTAATAATTTAAAAAAATCACTCACCTAAGTATATTATTTTTCTCCTTCTTACTTTTTTGTTCAAAATTCGGGGTAAACATTTCAGAGATAGTGGCCCATGCATTGTTTTTCTCAGTTCTATTACTATACGATTCCATCTTGAAATTCCAAATGCATGGAAATGATTTAATACTGCTTATCTGTATCGAAGGTGCTTTTCTCCGTATGATCCTCACCCTCACTAGCCATTTTTATCAACTAAGGACACGTACGTGTTTACTCGATCGGACTGAAAACAACTGAATAGTCGATAACCAATGTGTTGCAGTCGTACCAACTGGAATATAACTGCAATACGACTGCATTACAAAAGTGCAGCCAGATTGCAGTTGGTGTGCGGTTGACAGAACTGCATGACAGCTGCAAGCGGCAGTCCGCAGTTGGGCCAGCTGCATCAGAACTGCCCCGGAACTGCCACTTTGCTGCTGGGTTGCAGTTGAAATGCTGTCCGTCTGAACGGGCCCTTATACTTCAAGAGAAAATGCCATAAAATTATAGTCTGTTTGTAATAGTAAAATTGTTGGCTTTGCAATTTTTTAACTTCAGATTTTGCTGTTTATGCAAGTAGCACAGTCAAAATCACGTTTTTTTTTGGCGCAATCGTGATAAATATCAAAAGTGCTACCACAATGTCCGTGTGAGATGCATAAAGTTACCAGAGTAACGTAAAATTTTCTTTTCCATAATTAATTTTCCATTTTCCATAAATTGTTTAACCATTATATTTACATAAATATAAAAAAAAATTGTTCTTAAAACACAGAATCAAAATATATCTACCTAAAACTGCCTATACGAGGGGCATTCAATAAGTTTTGAGAATGATAAGGACGCAAATAACTTTTAACATATTTTACTTTATTTTTCAATGTAGTCACCTTTCAAGAGTATATGCTTATTATAATATCTTTATTCTAAGCTTAAATTTTCCTTAAAAAAAAAAAATCTTCTCGACCCCTTAAAAAAACCTCTACCGCGGCGATCACGGTGTCATCATTTTCAAATTTTTGACCTCTGAGGTGGTTTTTTAACCGCAGAAATGCATAAAAATCACTAGGAGCGAGCTCTGGTGAATATGGCGGATGCTCCATCAATCCAAAGCCAGCATCTTTGATGGCAGCCATCGCAACTCTTGGCTCATGCGCGGGGGCGTTTGCTTGGTGAAACAAAACACCTTTGGAAAGTTTCCACTGGGCGTTCCTCGCGAATAACATCACGCAGTTTTTTTATTTGTTCCTCATATAAATTCACCGTGATTTTAGCTCCATGATTGAGATATTCAATCATAACAATCCCTCGGATATCTCAGAAAATGGAGCCCATAACCGCGTGGAGGATGGTATTGCTTTAAATTTCTTCGGAGTCGGAGATGAAGGCCTCTTCTAAGTCATAGATTGTTTTTTGGTTTCTGGGTCGTAATGGTGAAGTTACCTTTCGTCCATTGTTACAAAACAAGACAAAAATCGGTCGGAATCTTGCTCTAACAATTCTAAACAGCTATGTGAAACCTGCAGTCTGGTTTGTTTCTGAGCGTCCGTAAGCATTATGGGTACCCAGCGTGCTGATACCTTTTCAGGCCCATATGGTCATGTATTATATTGTGAATACTCCCGACACAAATCTTTACTTTTTTAGCTATAAACTAATCAGAAACACGACGATCCCCTTAAATTATTTTCTATTTTTTTTTAACATTTGTTCGGTCATCGCAGTGTTCTGCCGCCCTGAGCGTGGGTCGTCATTAGTGTTCGATTTTCCTCTTTTAAACTCTGTGCACCACCGTGCAACCGTAGAGTAAGAAGGAACGCGAACCCCTAATATTTTTTGTAAATCTAAATGAACTTGCTCAGTAGTATTTTTTTTTCAAGCAGAGGTATTTAATCACCGCATGATCTTAAATTTCCTTCATTTTTACCGTCTGGTCCCGACACGACGAAATCAATGTGTTCTATTTAAAAAAAAACAAACGACTGTCAAGTTATTTTTTTTTATTTTTCATAGCAATTACATGGGCTTTGCTTGCCAGTACTTTTTTATTTCTTTGCTAAAGCATTTATATGTCATTCTCACTATTTATTGAACACCCCTCGTAAGTCCCTAAGACGCTGGACGCCATTACCCCGCTGCACGGCTATTTCTAGCCTTTGAGCGAGCGCCAGCTTTAGGTGCCAGAACCAGCCTTTGCACAGGTCTTACATAAAAGCTTTGGTGTCTGACGGCGATGCTTGCTTATCTTGGATAAGCATCTTGGCCTGCTCTGCAGTCATGCTGGCACTCAGAGCAGTGCTTTGGGTATGAGACGTGGCCAGCGTATCCACCTAAGAAATTTGGCAATTAACTCTTCAACAAAAGGATCTCTGTAACTTCGGAGCCCCACTTTTATTGGACCTTCTCCTGACTTTTTATAAGTTTGACACACAACCACTTGAAATAAACGTTTTTTAACCAGACCAGACTGCGTCTTTTATCTATAAAATGGGATCTAGGAAGTATTATGTCCTAAAAGATATATTTATTTACTTTAAAACAAATTCGAAAATACGTTACTTACATTAGGTAAATACCTATATTAAATAGGTACCTAAAAAGATCAGACTATAAAAGTACTTACTTGTAAATCTAAAAAGGGCCGCCGAGGCATGGTGCCCAACAGACTGACAGCGTTTCCCCTTTAAACAGCTATGCTAATTCTTTGGGAAATGTAGCTGCTAGCCCGTTGGTCGCTAGTTGCGTTGACCAGGCGTTTTTTTAGTTCGTTAAAAAAAATGTGGCACTGGAACCCCATGGACTCAGGGTCACGTTTCCTATAGCAATAAAGTTATAGCCAGAACTAAGACCTCGCGCGATCTGGGCCTGAGTTAGAAAACAAAATTTTAGAATACGTCAATTTGGACAATACTTCGTCCCAGTTCCGTTGTTACCAATAGTTACTATTGTTACCAACCACACGGCTGCTACAGCGATAAGAGGTAGGGGAGAGATAGGCACTTTTTCTCTATTTATTGCATAAAAAATCTGATTTTATAGATAGTCAACTTTTATTGCCAATTCCTAATGCGCCGCATATTTGGCTAGATATAATTAAAGAGCTTCCTTTGAAATTACAATCAGTCTCAACATTACTAGATATTTTTTGAACTAAGTCAAAAGTGCCCAATGCTTCCCTATGGTAGGGAGGCTTGGGCACAGCCTATAAATCAATTTTGTACATCCATTATGGAATTAAAAAAATTTGTTAACAAAAAATAAACTATTCTTATACTATATCAACAGATAAAAAAAAATCTTAAACAGTATCTTAACTTATCTGAGATTGGGTATAACCCATAAATGACTATCAAACGTGTACTTTGAGCTACCACGTTTTGGTTTTATTGCATGTCTTTCGTACTGGTAATTTAGTTTTGATGTCGTCTAAAAGGACACTAGCTATGTCATCTATTTAAAGAAAAAAGGTGTTTCTTATCTTACTCTGTCTCATAAATTAGTAGCGGAAGGTACCTCTTCTAAGGCTCGTAATATTAAATCTTTAGGAATTTCCCGTCGCAAACCTTTCTTTTAGAATTTAAATGGCATATTTCTGTAATTAAAAATAAACGAATAGTTAAAAATCTACACTGAAATATGATAGGAGGGAGCATTGGGCATGCCTAACCACCCGCCCGTCCAAATGCCCATCACTCCCTCTGTTATACATTTTCAACATAGGTTACCGATATTTTATTTAATGTACGTATTTAGGCTTGAATTTCAGTTTAGGTAATTCATAGATTAGTAAAGATAGTATACACATACTTTTCATTAGTTTTCTCTTTATTACGATCCGAAATTGCAACAAAATACTTACTTTTACGAGCGCACAACCTTTAAAAGTATTCGTGTTTGATAACTGACAAAAACAAAAGATAGCCTATGGATGAACAGTGAAGTCAGCTGGTAAAGTAAACTACCAAATCACTAAAAAAATCTATGATCAAATCAGAATAAAAGAGGGGTTGCCCATGTCTCCCAACTGCCCATCTCTCCCCTACTTCCCCTACATTACGAGTAGGTATTGTGGAATTATAATGATTTTGGAGTTTCATTTCGACGCGTCGCGACGTTTCCCATTTTCTCAAAGTTTTTTGTTAACATTCCTCCTATGTGACATTGAGCACTCAACCAAATAACTCAGTGATTGAAATAACTAACAGTACATTAAAATTCGGCACAGCGAATGCAAAGTTCTGTGGTGGGTAGGTACATTTTAATTGCTTCAAACGGAACGCCGTCAAATGCACGTAACATTCTCAAATTAATTAAAGTGAATATTACAACTTGATTTCCCGTTTCACCTTCCTCTATTAATAGCTCTTTATGTTTTTGGCTTTAATCAGTTAGGTAGTAATTTTGTGAATAATTTTGCCCAATTGTGAGATAATGTCAAATTTTGAAATATCACATTTAATATGACGGTAACGGTAATAATAATTAAAGTAAACTCAACTATTACAATAAGGGTTGTGACTAAATCAAAATACAATCAATATAGTAAATAGATAAAACTTAAGCCTCCTCTGTTCAAACGCCTACTATAATATGTGAATGACACAACGGTTCCCAGGCGCATGCCAATTTGTTCGTGATTTAGTTTTCTTATATAAATGACAGGAAAAATCTTAACATCGTGATTTAGAATGGTGCTACTCTCGGCACAATGACATCTATTAGTAAACTCGGACAGTTAGAAACTATCACTAAACGCGTCACAAAAAACCGGGTAAAAATGTAAATTATTAAAGCGAATAATATTGTAAACCATAGTAAACTGTAGGCAAACTAAATACGAGCTGAACACCGTCAAATTGTACATTGGTTAAAGCAGGGATAACTGTCGTTACAATTTACTGCATCAAAATGTTTCGAAAAACGTTGATGGTTGAAATTCCAAAATCCACCTTTGAAAAAAGTGAAATTGTTTTTGTATATTAAAACGTAAATCAAAAAAGGAAGAGTGCGTCACTCGTATTACTCTCCAAATGATAATTCGTAATCATAACTAATACTTAAAATAATTACCTGGGCATTTCTTCCAACGTTTCAACGATGAATGAGAATTCATCTGGCCACATTTTTGTAAAAATGGAAGAATATTCTGATACCGTCAGTTAGTCATCTATTAGACTTATTAGAGGAACAGGAACTCTCAACAAACAGTCAAAAACGATATCAAAATCTGCAGCAGATTCGTATGAAATTTAGCCAGACGAATGAGACGGTTGAAACGGTCGAATGAATCGCCCACTTGTCTGAAATATTCTGTCAACAAGTATAATTATTCAATTAATTAGTTAAGTAAAATAAGGATACATTTCTGGAAATATTTTTCTTTGTCACGTGTTTTCTGTGGGTGTCTAATTTAAAAGAACCTATTGTTTACGTTTTTGCTACCAATGTCACCCTCATTATCCCTCTCAAAAAGACAAAATTAACTCAACCCACCCTTTAGTTAATGGATATAAAATTTGTAAATAAAAATTCTGAAACAAAAATACTGTCTCAAAATATCCACAGAAATAACAAAACCCTTTTTAAAGTATACATACCTAGTAGAACTAGAAATTAAAAAGAAGTCAGAAGAGAAAAAAAGCACATACAACTAAATATTATTATGCTCTTAATCAATACTAAAATGGAATTTAAATTATTAAAATGTGGTACAAAATATACGATATCCCCCAAAAAAAGTGCAGTTAAACTTGGCTTGGTTTACAGATTTTGTACATAGACCATGTGTTACGGAACTCATCTTTAGCTGCAAACCCCAAATTATTGTAGCTATTTGGAACGCGTATGGGTCAGCGAGGCAATTTTAGATGAATCCCATCATTTGACAGAGTGCCCCGGGAGTGGTCTTGACAGCCGTGACGTGACTTAACTCCTAAAAAACTGACGCCGTTTTGCTACCATTTCACATTTTTCTACAGAAATATTCTCATATTAAAAACAAGATACTACCTGAAATAGTAGAATTGAGTTTACAGTAGAAAGATTTTAAGTTCTGTGTCTTTTAGTGCGAAGTAGGTACATACACGCGCCTCACCCGTTCAGTAGAGGTGACAGGATTGTTCCTTATTAGTAAATACTAAAACATTAAAACTAACCTTTACAATATGATAACTTTAGCGATCAAATTTATCAATATCTAAATCACGGAAATTTGCGCCTAAAAACTTTCCCGGTTTTTAATTACAAAACAATAAAAATCTGCATTATCTACATCATTCCTATGGTCCCAAACGGGATAGGCAGAGCGCACGAAACACTGTATAGACAAAACTATGACTTCTAGCATTCTTTTAGGTTTTAAGTTAAAAGGTAACATGACAAACTAATCCTTCCGTTATAAAATACCTTTTCCACAGTGAACACTAATTATACAGACGAATCGACATCCTGCTTTCAGAAATGCGATGTGTTGATGTGAAACCTTTTCGAGTGATAGACAAATTATTTTCGTTGCCAATCACTTAGTCTAGACATGACATGCAAAGCACGCCGTTACGTCACGCTTCTCGGAACACTGGCCGGTGTCGTATTGGATTTGTCATTTATCTGAAAGCTGATCAGATGCTTTGTACCTTTGTATAGGACCTGGATTCCGTGTTTATGGCGTTAGAATGTCGTGATCTATATGTGGTGGTCTTATGTCTTGATACAGACAATAGAGGATAGTACAACTCTATAAAGGGCGACTTAAATTATCTTTTGTAGTTTGAATAACTGTCAAACCAATAACTTAAACAAGGAAGGTTGTTATCAATTATCATACTAACCCTTAATTTAGTTTAGTCAACGAACAATTATTACATTATCATATTTGTCAGAAACTCGAATAGAAAGATTAAGCAACGATCGAAATTAATTTAGTTATACCTACGTTGATGAAATCGTTCTCAGTATTTTAATTTGTTATAACCTGGAGGTATAAGCGGGGGTGAATTGGAAATCCATTTGGTTCAATTAAAACAGCCAGCTGGGCTGGCTTGTAATTTACATTAATTGACAGCTCAATTCTTTGCCAAGGGTAGGCGGGTATCGCTTCTGGATCTATTAACTAATTAACCCCGAAAATCTTTGTGTTTTGACACGTTTCAATACAGGATACACGTAGCAGATGAATAGATTCGGTTGACGGTTTAACATATCATCCTGGCGAGAGGCGACTGAAGATACAGAATATACGATTATGATACCAAGATAAGACATAGAAACCTGTCCCTAACCCCTTTTATCAATTATTTGTGAAACATTAAACATAAAAAAACAACTTTAATTGAAAGAGACTATGATTCTGTGTATAAAAAGCAATTTTAATTCAAATTGAGATTATAAAAAACTTGATAATTTGAAAATGGTTTTAAAAATATCGCGCCTAGAGGGCGATAAATAGCCAGAGACATCAGATCTGACACACTTCTCTCGCTTCGTTCTTCTTTCTTCGTTTGGGTACTCATGATTACTAGGTCTCAATATGGCATGTAATTACCTTCATACATAAATGAAGATAAAAACAACCGTTTGTTCGAGTATAAAGCAATTTAGGTATATCTGCTGCGACATACTCATGTTAATTCAAATAAAATGTCAACCCTTCTGTTTACTTGACTTGAGTGTTGGAAGCTCGTGTCGTCGGGTACGCTACGCGGGCATGTAAATTTGCGTACCTATATGTTATGATGTATAAGAAAGTACAAACAAATCAAATCCTGACCCACCTCTGAACGTTATTATATACATTCCCCCTGTCGAGCAATGCAATGTCACTGTGACGTTTATTGTTTTGCATATTGATGAAGAAAGAGGCGGCGTGGATGGTGAAAAAATTAAACTTGCAGAGGTTGATTTGCAGCGTCTCATTATTGGTCAAGATCCAGAGAGAGAGGGAGATAGAGAAAGAGAGACAGTGTGTTTTGCCATCAAATGTAACAATAATCTTGGTGTTGCTGTATGCAACGTTACGTTCCATAGTGTATCAGGAGTTATTTGGTTCGATGGTAATCAAACGTGGGTAACTCAGTGTTGGAGAGATAACTATAAAGTTGAGAGCAGTCCATACAGACATGGTTGACTTTTAATTACTAGGAACAGTTTGAGTAGCTCTAAGCAATCTAGATATAAATCTTGTTTGAAGAAACCATTGTTTTTAATACGCTTCCTATTTCCAGAAAATGTAACGTTTGCAATTAGAAAAACAACTATTTACTAGTAGGTACTTTAATGCCACCACTCCTAATCTCTTCAACCAAAATGATAGCCAGTACCTAATAAAATGACATACATATATAACCGTCACGCCTTATTCCCTGCAGGGTAGGCAGAGTATAAAATGATTGTTATTAAATAAATTTGAAAGGTGAAATTTGCCATCCCTTTTAAGAGAGCTACTTTTAGCACAGAGGCAACACAAAATTGTACCTCTTGTGTAAATCGATATACATTATTTGTACATTTGTATACGACGTCGGCCGCATATTCATAATTATACTGTTTAATTTTATTTGCACAATTGACCACACATCCTGACTTCCGACTCAAAAAAAGAGTGTTATGGTTTGATCGTTTGCCTGTGTTCCCGAGGGTAAACACATCAAATAAAAGGCTTTGACAAGTTTACCTAAAACATTATTGTACATCTACACGGGTTTAGACTTTCATCGAGGTAAAATTTTGTTTGGGTCATCAAAAACTGTCCAATTTTTACAATCTTACTTATTTTATTGACATCTGATGAAAATTAACCTTCTAGTCTTTCAGAAATAATTAAAAAGGGAAGCAGCTATGAAGCTGCAATATTTAAATTAGGACACGCAATTTTTAAATACATCACCGTGCCTTCAAACAGGACTGTCGGCAACTCTACTTTTATGTAAGCATGACCTGTCTTCATAAATGCTGACATTATACGATCGAACCAAGTTATATCTGATCCTCCGTAGAACGTTGTCATAGTGAACGTAGCAAAGTTTTCCTTGGGAGAGCAACGCAATGCCACTTTGATGTTCATTAGGTTCTATGGTGGGTCAGGAATGAATTGTTTCGTGTACCTCCCTAGCTGAATACTCTGATTCCGATCGCTTAAATGAGCTTAATATAAATGTGTTCGCTGTAGTAATGAAGTCACGAAAGAGGAAAATTTTATTAACTTATTCAGGATGATGAGGAAGTTGAAACGGAAGCAAGTAAAGGGCACGGGGAAAGCTTAAAATTTTAAACTGAAGCGATTGGTTAATGAAATGCGCTGAGTCAAGGTTCAGATATAAATTTCATCAGGAGTGAATAGAAAGTTGTTAACCAAAGAAACCGAACTTCTGATTGCAGAAGAGGAAAACGAGTTGGACTTTAGTTCACTTTACTCAATTATTATAATGAAGCGGAAAATCTTGGTTTCCTATAGTATTTGAAATACTGTAACGAACATAATGTTTTTAAAAGTATTAAATTTGTGTCTGGAATAGCTCGCCTGTCTCATAGCCAGCAACAGGTGAAGTTATATTAAATGTCCTTTAAATTTATGCATACTGAATAACTTAAATTTTTCTGGATGAAATTTATGATTAAGTTATTACGTCAAACGTTCATGGCATTCCAAAATTTTCTATAATGAATATAATAATTCCGATTCTATATTCAATCTCAGACATAATTTTACGATCCATAACAGCCGCAAGATAAATATGTAGAACAAACTCGACTTTAATACTGGGCTATCCACTTGATGGGTACTTTGAGCATTTCTTATCCGCCAAGAATCTTTATGGCTGTCATTTTATTACTTATCATAGCTTTTATTGAAACCTGAAGTAGAAACGCGAAACTAATTCGCCAAGTCTTACCTCTCCGTAGTGATAAATCCACAAACTTCCCAGAGGGGTGAGCGTCACTATGAAGGTAATGTTTTTGGTATTTGCTTAGGCAATTTGTTTGTGGCACATGTTCACGTAGGGAGAGCGTGGTTGCGCTACGGGGGAGCGCAGACGCGTCTACGTCCGAGGCGGCGCGGGAAGGTTCTGGCTTCACGGAGCGCCGGACTTGTCCACCATCCGATATCACCCTTAGGACTTTCTGTTCAGGGAATAGAGCCTGCATTCACGGCAGCGCCGCCCACACCGCCGGGGCGCCGCGCTTCCCCCCCGCCACGCGAGCTTTTATTTAACTTCGCGTTACGTATGTTTACAAATCTTGCAAGTGAAATTTGACCCATTTGTGGTGGTCGGATTGGTATGAAATTTGGTGTGGATGTATAAAATTGATAACAATATTATATTAATATATGAATTTATTATGTATGTAAGTATATGTACCTATTTAATAACTAGTTGCCCGTCACGGTTTTTCACGGGTGGAGATTTATGGTTAGGAAAAAATGCGATTGTGTCTCTGACTATTAACATCGAGTTTCCTTATTATTTGTTTCTAACAGTCTAACTTTTATAGTTTCTTTTGTCACTACCGATATCCATATGGGTAGTTTAAATCTACCGGAGAGGTGAAGGGCGTGATTTTAACGTTCCGCCCACGAATAGACGTTACGTTTCGACTGGGTTTAATCATTCTCGAGCATCGTTTTAACTAAATATCGTAATCCACATGCCACTGACCGCTATCCAGCAAAAAAAACACCAATAAGGCTGTGTAGGTTCGCTAAATGAAGCAACTGCTGATTTTATAAGAACTCCGCAAGTAAAAAGAGAGAGAGAATAAATAAAAAAAAAGATATTATTAATTATTTTATCAGTAATAGGTATTGTGGCATTACAACCGCTACAGGTGTGGCCTCCTTCATTTTGCAACGTGAACCGGCGAGATTATTTTATTTTAAAATTGTAGCAAACAGGGTCGGTAAAGAACCCTGAGCTACAAAATGAAACGAAGAAAATTTTGATAAAAAAGGACCTAAACTATTTATTATATAAAAAGGAGAATATATGTACAAAACCTACAAACTTATAAACTAACTTAACCTAACTTAACTACAACAATAATTACAAATATAGTACAAAATTTACAGACGAGAAAAGGAGCCGAAAATTACGTGGACGGACAAAGCGTCTTTTTGAATTTTGTGAGAAAATATAAAAACAAGAAGAAAATAAAAATAAATAAAGAGAACTTAGCTAGGAGTGGTGGGTGCAGTGGTGGGGTATGCTGGTTGTGCGGGACTTCGCCACCAGGAACTGAGCGGAAGTCAACCGCGACAAGCTTGGATTTAAAATAAAGCGGATAGGTCGTCGATGTCAAATGATGTAAATGAAGAGCAATAATAGGTGAACTTGAAACCGTGCACAAGTGGACGGTTTCAGATTTTAAAATAGATGAAATTCCCAAAACAGGTTGGTGAAGATTAGGTATGTTGTATGTATTCCGAAAGCCCCGTGTGGTGCCGGGTTAGAATAGCACCTCCCCCTTTCTTCCCGAGTCGACTCTGGGAAAGGGTTAGTGTATTGTGGGCGATGGGCTAGCAACCTGTCACTGCAATACCACGTTTGACTATCTGGTTACCCTGAAATTGCTAAACGTGGCACTGTATTTTCGAATTCACGTGCTCTGCCTACCCCTCTTGGGAATACAGGCGTGAGTATATGTATGTATGTATGTATGTAATATTTGTAATATACTTTTCTCAATAACAATGATGAATGACAATCTCGAAACTTTTTCCTGACGACTCTCCGTCAAATTTTAAATTCAAATCTCGCCGGTTCACGTTGCAAAATGAAGGAGGCCACACCTGTATCGGTTGTAATGCTACAGTATATACTAACTTAATCTAAGTTTAATAGAAGTGTAAAATGGCTCCATCTTTAATTAACACGAGAAAAAAAAGATGTAAAAGTCTCATTTTGTCTAAAATGTACACAATCATGAAATACACATATCTCACGTCAAACTATTGTCTGTACATACAATTATGTGTAAGTAATAAAAAATATATATATAGTGTAGCAAAAAGGATAAGGATCTTGTGCTACGCAATAAAACGTAAAAATTTTGAGATAAAAGGACCTAAACTATTTTATTAAACGAAAATATGTACAAAAAACTACAAAACTTATCAAATAACTTAACCTAACTTTTTTTTTTTGAGTCGAATCAATGATTTATTAAAAACGTTACATATGGACCAGAATGACAAAACAAGAACTAAACTAAGCAAATAAATTAAACTAAACTAAGCTAAACAAATAAACTAACTAAAAATTAAAATGGAAAACATCCCCGAGACCGCTGCCTCGGGGAAAGGTGCCCAAAAGGCTGGCGGCGTTCTCTCTCTGTATGGCAATGCCAATTCGTTGCCCTAGGAACGCGCCAGCCCTCTGGTCTCCCGTAATTTTGATAAGATGTTTTTTAAAACACTAAAAAAATTGTGGGGACCTGCCCCACGGGCCAAGAGTTTCAACCCCAAACGCTGTAAAACTGACGTTGTCACTGAGGTGACAGTATTTACGGCGTTTTAAGGCCTCAGCAGATGTCGCCGCTGCGCCTGCCCTTGAAGACGTTGAGCTCAGATAGCTTAACTAACTTAACTATTAGATACTATATTACAAATATATAACAAAATTTACAAGTGGGAAAAGGTGCCGAAAATTACTAGGACGGACAAAGCGTCTTTTGGAATTTTGTAATAAAATATAAAAACAAAAAGATAATAGAAATTAAAAGGAAAACTTATCTATTGTGTTGTTTTTTTAAAGTTGGAGAAATTTTCCATAATAATTCCTCAAAACTAGAAATGCTCATTCGGAAGTAATTGTAAAAATTTTCACTACTCGTTTTTAAGGCTTGGTATTTTCTTCCCAATTGACTGCCGTCATAGTTCATACTACGTATGTATGGATTTATCCAATATCTTCTTTTAATTTGATTTTTTCTCCTTCGTAAAAGCAACAATAGCATAATTCGTGTAAAAGTATCCATGTTGAATTGAGAAAATTGATCGAATGTGACACCGCACAGTATTGCCAGCTATATCTTTACAAACCCACCAAATGCGGTCATGTGTACCACCAGAAACCACTAAATCTTAACGGCATCTCAACCTGCACCCTTTTCACTTAACTTAACCATGGTAAATTTTAATCGGCCTGTAGCCTAAAATTTTCTTAACTTATTTCCTCAGTCGCTTCTTACGATATCCACGGAAGAAATAGAGAAGTGATATTCTAAACCCGACACCTCACGGATGAGTATAGATTACATTATCTGAATATAATTATCTTGGGCAGACCGACTTACAAGTTGTAACGGTTTAGCCGGTACAAAATGTTTACTAAATCTTTTTACAAATAAAACACAACGTACATTGTACAATGTATAATAAATATATAAATAACCTAAAACTAACAATAAAAGATTGAAAAAAAAAAATACAGTAGAAAACAGAGTAGGAAAGAAGTCGTGGGTTTTATGTTTTGGGCTATGAAGTGAAGATAACACAGTAAATATTGAAAATGTAGGCCACTCCCCTTGCACGCCGCAGACCGCCGGTAGAGCCGTCGGCCGGGTCCGCAGACGGTTCAGCGGGAGGTTAGGTCGGGCAGAATGTAGGTAGATGGAGACAGGATGTAGCAGTGGTGGTAGGTAGATAGGTGCTTGAACCCCCAGTCGGGGTCCTGATGCGCACTTTGTAGTTAATAGATTACTATACCGTAAGAAATATATTTATTTTATTAACTTTATTTAAACCAATCAAAGTTCTAAGGCGCTCGCAGGCTACAGCGCGCGCAGCGAGAAAAAAGAACACGATCGGGCCTCTTTAGTTTTCTGCCGCGCAGCGGCCGACGGCTATCTAAGAGGCCAGTATTAAAACGTAGGAACGAGGCAATCATTTTAACACTGTAAAGAGTAAAATGAAAGGTTTTATTACTTCTGGTATTGCAATTAGGTACACGACACTTTTTGACCGACATCGCTACTAAAATCCAAAGCAAAAGGCAAAACTAAGTCCAGTTCAACGCGCGTGGGGTCAGTCGAGTAAGAGGAAACAGAATTCATGAAACAAAAGTGGAGTTGAGCCCTCAAAGTCCGTAAACAAGCCAAGTTGTCGTGAAAATTCGCCGGAAAAATTGATATAGCAACCATCACTCAAAAGAAACGGTCAAGTGAAAATGCACGCAATATCGAAATACATAAATTTAAACGTTCCGTTATTTATATTTTGTTTCTGAAAAGTATATTTAACATCAAAATAACGAATTACTTACAAAAAAAATTCTACATGGGAGCAAGATAAGGAAATGGTTTTAATTTAACTCTTTCATATTTTCGCAATGCGACTGGTTTTACCACGGTGTCGCGAGCCCAGGGAAGCGGTCTTACCTAGATCTGCCGCTGGTCTTCCTTTGCTGAACCACGGTTTGGAGGCTTCTTGTGTTCAGTTTCGATGCAATGATGATAGCTTGACGTATACGTTTTTTATGAAACTTTGTTTTTCCATCGAAGCAAGGAAGCTCAATGAGGGCGACGGCAGGCGCTCGTTTGGCGGTTTCGTATTTAAAATATTAGCACACGTGCGCTTGATCCTGCCATACAAATCCTCGAACGTATCCAAGGCCTCATTTCATTTCATCAATTAGGTTCGTGTTTCGTATGAGACATATCGAGTTTCGTTAATTTGGTCTAAAATTTTCTCAAAAACGGCTTTGAAATCATCGAAATACTGCGAGAATCATAGGATGAAATATTCTTAGTAAGGTCATAATTTTTTACCTTCATGGGCGAACCGTCGTAAAATGCGTCCTTCTTTGGTTTTAAAAACGTATACCTACTTAATTTGGATTCTAAATTGGGATTAGCCATTATTATAACACGGAAATATGATGCAGAAAAATATTGAATTTTTTTCGAAAATTATGCCGTGACAGATGCAAATGACAGAAATGGCGGCTGTACAATATGCCTCTGTGCGAGCCAAAAATTACGCTACGTCAGAGGCGAAGTAATTATGTATTAGCGGGGAGTAAAATAATTTCGTGCTGGGTACAAATCCATGATCGTAAGGACCAAAAAATGTAGAATATTATTTAGTAGGTATCGCCTTAAATAGTATCTGATGCAAAAGTTGAATGCAAAACAGAATTAAGCTCTTGTTATTCAATTGAAATTTTGAGCAAACCATGCGATGTTGTGTAACGAATTTTCACTTTCAATTATTATTTTATTTTTATTGTTACTTTCCAGCCTGTAGTATAAGGGCGCTTGTGCACTACCATGAATTTTCAGATCCGGCAGTCCTGGTTTTTAAGGTCCGATTTGGCCGGCCATGTAATGTTTATAGTAGCTTGTGCACTACACTTAATTTTCCGGACCGGCTTTTTACTTTTGCCCATTCCGGACCGGTTTATTCATTGACTGGCGTCGTTTTACAGAGTAGGTAGCAGTTCAGAGAGTAACAGTTCTATAATTGGTTTTGATATAAGTAGTTCTATAATTGCTTTGTGTGTATGTCTGTGTGTGTCTGTGTCTGTGTGTGTCTATATGTCTGTCTGTCTATGTGTTTGTCATTTCTGAGTGCTTAGAATGGAAACGAATACATTATGCTGATCACGTAAGTAATATTGTTATTGGATAATGGTAAGGATAGGTAGTAGATATCATAATAATTTACTCTAGTAAACATAATACATAATAATATTGATTATATGGGTTTAAAATAATTACTTAGGTACCTACTGTACTTATTGCACTTAGGTATAGGTACGAAGAGATTTGAAAATATTTTTTTATGTTTTCGTAGCGCACGCGGTGAAATGATTTTTTCGGGTAAGTAAGTATTTTTTTTACACCTTCGGTAACATTATTGAACTTTTACTAAGGATGCTATATTTTTGTAAGTCTAGTATAACCATCCCGGTAAGTAATCCAACACTCAAAGAACTTTTCAAATCAGATCACCAGTTCCAGAGATTAGCGCATTCAATCAAACAAACAATCAATCGAAGAAAGAAACTCTTCAGCTTTATGATATTAATAAATACCTATAGAATAGATGTAAGACAAATCATTCATGTTGAAGAATTGTGATTGGCACAATGTCCCGTGTCTGTATCTGTACAAGTATTAATCTGTGTCTATTCGCCGCTCGCGGCTTCGTTCGGTTCGCGGAATTGCGGCGGCATCCTTTTAAAAGAGCCGACACCACAGACTTTTATCGAAATAGATGACTCAAATTTACGTACTTCGCATGTCAAAAACGAGCCAAAAGGGAGACGTCTTTTAATTTAGACTTTGACGCGACTTAAGACTCCTTGGACGCGATTTAATTTAGTTTTGTACCACTTAGATTAGGTTTAACTGCCTAGAGACAGGACAACTTGAATAAGGCGGCGTCACTTTTGAATCGGTTTCACTCGGACTGTCAATCCCCATCACTAAAGCGCTCATGTGACGTTACAGTAGGTATAGAAAAAGGGGCACGCTTAGGTTTGGGTTTCATAAAAAAATAAAGAAAGTCGAGGTATCTATGTCAATATAAGTCTGTGGCCGACACGCCGGCCAGTAAAATTACGGACCAGTGCACAAGCTTATCATCCGGTTTTTTCATGCCATTCCGGACCCGGAATCTCCGGACCGCCGGACCTGAAAATTCATGGTAGTGCACAAACGCCCTTACAATCTTGACTACTGAATCGGTTCTAGCCGAACGTGGCCGGGCGGATCTTTTCCTGCCTTCTATTGAGGAGGTCTCTTTATACCTTTTGATTGTAGAGTAAACTAGATTGCGTTTAATTCCAAGGGGTTTTAACGCCTAAAAAATAGCACTTGGGCTGTCGCCATTGCAAAAATTTCTAATAATCGTTTCGCGAAATAGTTTCATCATGGATAAAAAGCAAACTACAAATCGTTGATATTTGAAGTGATTGTATTTTGTTAGCTTCAATATATTTGTTTAATAAAAATAAGAATTTGATATCCTGTAATCGAACTTATTGGACACGGTGTATATTGAGAAACAGTCGCTGAAATTTTTACCAAAAGTTCTGAGTTATGCATCAGAAACAGAAGGATGGAAATGGAACCGACGAATTATCTACTGCTTGCATATCACGTACGTGGGTAATGCAACATTTTTTATCTAAAAGTTGAACGAAGCAAAAATTAGCAAAATGTGATAATCAAAGCTGCTTTGTTTGAAAATAATAACAAAGAACTTACGTTAAATTTATAAAGTTAATAAAGAACCAGGGAGTTGAAAAAACTAGTTGAATGCAATACAACAAACACAGTGAATTTTTTTATTAGGATGCAAACAAGTTTTTTTAAGGAGGATACATCATTTTTTATTAATAAGGACAATAATTTATTACATAGTAGGTCACAAGTTAACGTCGCCCTAGTTTTAATTGAAATGTTATTAGTTATTAAGTAATCAAACCTTCTTAGGGCGTTTGTGCACTACCATGAATTTTCAGGTCCGGCGGTCCGGAGATTCCGGGTCCGGAATGGCATGAAAAAACCGGATGATAAGCTTGTGCACTGGTCCGTAATTTTACTGGCCGGCGTGTCGGCCACAGACTTATATTGACATAGATACCTCGACTTTCTTTATTTTTTTATGAAACCCAAACCTAAGCGTGCCCCTTTTTCTATACCTACTGTAACGTCACATGAGCGCTTTAGTGATGGGGATTGACAGTCCGAGTGAAACCGATTCAAAAGTGACGCCGCCTTATTCAAGTTGTCCTGTCTCTAGGCAGTTAAACCTAATCTAAGTGGTACAAAACTAAATTAAATCGCGTCCAAGGAGTCTTAAGTCGCGTCAAAGTCTAAATTAAAAGACGTCTCCCTTTTGGCTCGTTTTTGACATGCGAAGTACGTAAATTTGAGTCATCTATTTCGATAAAAGTCTGTGGTGTCGGCTCTTTTAAAAGGATGCCGCCGCAATTCCGCGAACCGAACGAAGCCGCGAGCGGCGAATAGACACAGATTAATACTTGTACAGATACAGACACGGGACATTGTGCCAATCACAATTCTTCAACATGAATGATTTGTCTTACATCTATTCTATAGGTATTTATTAATATCATAAAGCTGAAGAGTTTCTTTCTTCGATTGATTGTTTGTTTGATTGAATGCGCTAATCTCTGGAACTGGTGATCTGATTTGAAAAGTTCTTTGAGTGTTGGATTACTTACCGGGATGGTTATACTAGACTTACAAAAATATAGCATCCTTAGTAAAAGTTCAATAATGTTACCGAAGGTGTAAAAAAAATACTTACTTACCCGAAAAAATCATTTCACCGCGTGCGCTACGAAAACATAAAAAAATATTTTCAAATCTCTTCGTACCTATACCTAAGTGCAATAAGTACAGTAGGTACCTAAGTAATTATTTTAAACCCATATAATCAATATTATTATGTATTATGTTTACTAGAGTAAATTATTATGATATCTACTACCTATCCTTACCATTATCCAATAACAATATTACTTACGTGATCAGCATAATGTATTCGTTTCCATTCTAAGCACTCAGAAATGACAAACACATAGACAGACAGACATATAGACACACACAGACACAGACACACACAGACATACACACAAAGCAATTATAGAACTACTTATATCAAAACCAATTATAGAACTGTTACTCTCTGAACTGCTACCTACTCTGTAAAACGACGCCAGTCAATGAATAAACCGGTCCGGAATGGGCAAAAGTAAAAAGCCGGTCCGGAAAATTAAGTGTAGTGCACAAGCTACTATAAACATTACATGGCCGGCCAAATCGGACCTTAAAAACCAGGACTGCCGGATCTGAAAATTCATGGTAGTGCACAAGCGCCCTAAGAAAGCGACTTCAACGGAATAAACACCGCTCCATAAGAAAATTTGCTGCCGAACTTAAAGTATCAAAAAGATCCGTGCACAATATTTTGAGGATGGATCTGAGATGCCATGCTTATAAAAAACGCAAAGTACATGGTATTTCCAAAGCGACCAGAAAAAGAGAGTGCAAAGATCTAACACGATACTTTCTTGGCACGCCGGTGACCAGTCTGTTTTTTTTGTCGAGAAACTGTTTGTGTTAGAATAGCCTCATAATGCCCAAAATGATCGATTGTGGGCACCACGGATAGAAGACATTCCGGACAACCAGAAAAATGTTCCTAGGTTCCAGAGGTCACCATCGGTCGTGGTGTGGGGTGCAGTCTGTAAGCGGGGTAAACTGCTTTTAGTATTTACAGATTAAGGGCCTTAAAATTAACGCACTTTACTATAAAACCGAGGTATTGGAGAATATTGTTGACCCAAACTTAAAAGTCTGTATGGGAATAAATATTATGTGTTCCAACAAAACCTAACTTTTGCCGAAACATAAATGGCCATCCATTTCTCCAGACTTGAACGTACAGGATTATTTTGTATGGTCGTACATGCTTTCGAAACTCCATGATTATAAAATCATAAACCTAGATAATTTCGAAAAGGTTATCGAGCGTATTTAGGATGAAATGCCAATGAAAATGGTGCGTGCCGCGTGTGATTCATTCGAGAAGCGTTTGAGGCTAGTAAAAAAGTTAAAGGAGGAATTATTCCGAAATATTTATTATAAATAAAATATATAAGTTTGCCATTTATAAAATATAATTTCAACTGTAAAACCTTTTCGTAAATTTGTTTTATTCAATATTTCTACTGTATTAGAATTTATTGGACACGGTGTACAACGTGTTACAAAAAACTGGGTAAAAATGTAAATTATTAAAGCAAAAAATATTGTAAACCCTAGTAAGCTCTTACTCAAGTGAAGTTTTTCATAGCATCGTTACATTCACAACTTGTACTATTGCCAATCAAACGTCTAAAATAGGTTTTAGGTAGAAGAGACATTTGCTATTAGAGTGGTTGTATACCTACCTTTCTTTGTTTTTCAACATGTGGGTGGCTCAGTGGCTGAACGAAACGAGAGGTTCACAGCAAACTAATATATTAATAAAATTAATAAAATAAACGTTTCGAAAATAAACTACTAGCTGTCTTGGGACATACTTGCTCTTAATATTTTTCTTTTTTTTTGATTTGTTGTTTTTTTTTTACGTTTGATACCAAGCTCACCGATTATTCCTATTTTCTCTGCGTTTTGTCGTTTTTGTCACTGATAAATTGATTTCATCATCAGAGGTACTACTATCTGAACCTTGAACCCACACATCAGAATCTGAGTCGTAATCACCAAAGGCAGCAACAAGTAAAGCGTCATCATCTTATAACTATTGTTTATATCCATTGTTATGACATCTGATGGGTGTTTGTTAAATTCATTCGTTATACCATTATGTGTATCAGCATGTACCTTCAGGCAAAATTGCGGCTTCATCTGGTGAAACACACGTACGTTCATCTACTCGATCGGAGGTTTGAACAGGAATAAATGTAGGTACTTTCTGTAGATTAGTGTAAGATGGAGGTTCAGTATCTTTATTGCCTGAAAAAATATAACCCAGTAACGGTTGCTCCTGATTAGAAGTTTCCAGGGGGATTTCTGCTGCTTCTCTAAAGGAAGTTCCTCCGTTTAATAGGGGCATTCTGAAATAGTCGTCAAACTATTTTCGGCTCCTACAGCATGGGTTTCAGGCTAAAAAAGGATAAAGCTTGTGCCGTGAGAAATAAAGAAGCCGGATGCAGGTGATGAACAGACTTTTATTTATAAATTGGAGGCACCTTAAACAATATAAAGATGCTTAGCAACGAAACTTTAAAACAGAATTCTATGGAATATACATTGTAGCAAACAGGGTCGGTAAAGAACCCTGAGCTACAAAATGAAACGACGAAAATTTTGATAAAAAAGGACCTAAACTATTTATTATATAAAAAGGAGAATATATGTACAAAACCTACAAACTTATAAACTAACTTAACTTAACTTAACTACAACAATAATTACAAATATAGTACAAAATTTACAGACGAGAAAAGGAGCCGAAAATTACGTGGACGGACAAAGCGTCTTTTTGAAAATAAATAAGTTCACTCCTTGAGGAAAGGATTCTGAATGTGTCAAGCCAAATGGGTTCCAAACAGGTAAAGATTTTCGAATTTGAAATTTAGAAATGATATTTGGAAATAAAAAGAAATTTAGGGTAGTGGCCAAAAAGGAAAAAAGGTTCGGCTCGGGTAGGACCTCGTCACAATACCTGGCCTGCCCTGGTAGAAAATAAAGGTTTTTTTTGTGAAAGTCCATCAAAATAACTATATACATGTTTAATGAATGAGATGATTAATTTAGAAGATGAAAATGATAAAATTACAAGAGTATAATACATGAGGAACGATAATCTACCCAGACATCCATCAACCATTCATGCATCAATCAATCAAAGTTACAGTTGTGCAGAGGTACCTAAGTGCAACAACTCTGTCCTACCATCCTAAGAGGTTCCAATAATTATTTTTAAAGAATGAACTCAAGATTCGTCCTCAAGTGATATAGGCTTATTTAAATCAGTTATCATCCGCTGATTGTAGATGATAAGTGAGATAACATTATTTACAGGTTATAATTATAATTCCTTATTATAAGAGGAACCAAAATAATAAGTAAAGGTTAAGGACACGCTATATCATAAGACGATCGCAGACGATCAATCAACTAAGATTATAAAAAGGAAAAATTAAAAAAAAAAAACTACTTTTTAATGAATTCCGAACAAGTTAATGAGATGAGATAAAAAAAGTGATATATATATACAATAGCTACCTAAGATACCTGTAGTATGTTTTAAAATCCAAAAATATTCGAAATAAATCAATCATATTTTAGAATTTTGAAAAAGTTGATAAATTGTAATAAAGATGAAGTTAATTGCCAAAGATAATTCGAAACAAATTAATTATATGTTTTTGAATTTTGAAAAAAAGTTTTCATATCCCTAATATACCAACGCCCAACCAGTGGATTTTTAGGAAGATAGTAAAGATATTAACCGTAGAAAATTATTTATTTCAATCGAGCCTATCGCTGACGTTTTTTAATGTTACAAAGAGTGACATAAGAAAACGAACGTTTGCGCGGCTGCGCGGCGAATAGTTTTGCCTTCCGGCGCTAGGTGGCGTGG
>BHDV01071919.1:34245-116232 GCA_005406045.1 Adoxophyes honmai
ATCGGTTACTATAACTTCAGGACAACCAAATCGAGATATCCATATAGTAAGTAGGGATTTCGCTACGGTTTCAGCAGTAATGTCCGTCATTGGTATAGCCTCAGGCCAGCGTGTGAATCTGTCAATGGCCGTGAGACAGTAGCGATAACCTTGGGAAGGTGGCAAAGGACCGACTATGTCAATGTGCACGTGGGTAAATCTCGCTTTAGGTAAGCTGTAAGTACCTAAGGGTGCTTGCACGTGTCTCGTCACTTTTGACAGTTGACAAGCTGTACATGCGCGTGCCCATTCTCGGCAATCTCTCTTCATGTTCGGCCAGATGAAACGTTCAGCGACAAGCTTTACAGATGTTCTAATTCCAGGATGACTTAGTAAATGTAAGCTGTTAAAAACTTGCCTTCGAAATCTTGGCGTCACATATGGTCTGAGGGTTGAGGTGCTATTGTCGCAGTAGAGTTCAGTGAGGGAACCAGGAATCATCATTTTCTGTAGTGTGATGCTATAGGTTGTGTCACCGTTCAAAATTTGCTTTAGCTCCTCGTCTTCAATTTGTGCTTCAGCTAACTGTATGAGGTCGACTGGTTTTTCAAGTTCCTCTATTCTTGACAAAGTATCTGCGACGACATTGTCTTTACCAGAAATATGTCTAATGTCAGTTGTAAATTGAGAAATCAAATCAAGATGGCGAAATTGTCTTGGTGAGCAGTTTGATTTATGCGATGTGAAAGCGAAGCATAATGGTTTATGATCGGTGAAAATTGTGAATACTCGTGCTTCGAGCCAGTGCCTGAAATATTTGATGGCGCTGTAAATTGCGAGCAATTCACGATCATACGGTGAATACTTCTGCTGTGCTGGACTGAGCTTCTTAGAGTAAAATGCCAGTGGTTGCCATGCGTTCTCTTTTCCCTGCTGTAGTACTGCGCCTAAAGCTGTATCCGAGGCGTCAGTGACGAGAGCGAGGCTTGCGTTGCAGTCTGGATGAGCTAAGAGAGCTGCTTCAGATAAACTGGACTTGCATTCCAAGAAAGATTTTAATGTTTCGCTCTTCAGGTCGATTGGATGCGATCCTTTTACAGAACCAGTCAACAATCTATTAAGTGGGCTTTGGATTTCTGCTGCTCGTGGAATAAAGCGACGGTAGAAATTAATCATGCCCAAGAATCGTCTCAATTCTTTAACAGTTTTCGGTGCTGGAAATGACTTTATGGCTTCAATTTTGCTCTCCAATGGTTTCGTACCTTCTGATGTAATATGGTATCCGATAAATTTGATGTCAGTTACTCCGAATGTGCATTTGGCAGGATTGATAACAATGCCATATTCTTTGAGCTTGTCAAATATTTGTCTCAAATGACTTTCATGAGCTTCTTCGTCTGCCGAGAATATCAAAAAAATCGTCTAAATATGTGAAAACGAAATCGAGTTCTCTTGTTACTTCATCAACGAAGCGTTGAAAGGTTTGTGCAGCATTACGGAGGCCAAATGTCATAAAAGGAAATTCATACAATCCGAAAGGAGTAGTGATTGCGGTTTTCTCGACATCAGCGGCGTTGACAGGAATTTGGTTATAAGCTTTCACTAGGTCGATCGTCGAAAAATATTTGCTGCCAGCCAAATTATGAGCGAAATCGTGTATGTGGCGTATTGGATACCGGTCAGGAATCGTACGAGCATTTAGCTGCCGGTAATCTCCACAAGGTCTCCAGCTCTTGTCTTTTTTCGGTACGAGGTGCAGTGGCGATGACCAAGGGCTTAGTGATGGTCGTGCTGTTCCACATTTCATCATAGAGTCAAATTCCTCTTTAGCAATTTTGAGCTTATCTGGCGCTAATCGTCTGGGCGTGCAGTGAATCGGTGGGCCATCAGTCGTAGTGATGAAATCGGCAATCTGGTTAGCCATCTGGTCCATAGCAGAACTAGTAGAGGTACTTGCTACCTGCTGCATGACGGCCAAGCCAGGCGAGACGTCCCAAATTCTGTCTGCTGCTTCTGCAAGTTGGTTCAGCGATGATGAGTGTGGTTGCGATGTGATGAGAACTTGGATGCTCAAAGGTAAGCGGCTGGTCCAAATAGCCTTCAAAATGTCTTCAGGTACGTTGGGACCGGCGATGTGTTGGAGGTGTCTCAAAAATTGCGACGGTTTTCGATCACCTTGCTGTTCGTGCATTAATAACTTCTGCAACTCTTTCTCTCTAGAATCTGTGAGACGTTTAATGAGTTCGCTCTTCAACGTCTCATACTTGTTAGTCGCTGGTGGATTGACAATAATATCTTTTATCTCCGCTGCGTAATGGTGTTCTAGTTGAGAAAGCACGTAGTGAAATTTCGTAGCATCGGCAGTAATATTTGACAGCGCGAATTGGCCTTCCACCTGGGCAAACCAAACGGCAGGCTCTTGAGGCCAAAACGGTGGTATTTTAACTCCAACACGGAATGCTTCGTTTCTCATATTCGAATTTTCTTGATCAATGTCTGACATCGCGTTCGAAAAAAAATCTTCTCTGTTCTTTGACATTTTGTAAAATGTTTTAATTTTAATAGACTCACGGTTTGATATTACTCCAGCAAAAGGCTGCGTCTTTTTCACGTCGGGGTCACCAATTTAGGAAGATAGTAAAGATATTAACCGTAGAAAATTATTTATTTCAATCGAGCCTATCGCTGACGTTTTTTAATTTTACAAAGAGTGACATAAGAAAACGAACGTTTGCGCGGCTGCGCGGCGAATAGTTTTGCCTTCCGGCGCTAGGTGGCGTGGCGGCGACGCGGCCACAGATTTGCCGGACATAAATAAGATAACACTCTAAAGCTCCCTTTCTGTGATTGCGTAATTTCTTTGAGGACCTGTGAGTGATTTACTCATATACGCAATAGGTTTTTCTATGCCATCGTGCTCCTATGGCTAAGCTGGAAGCGTCGCAATGGACTGCAAAAGGTTTGGTAAAATCCGGGCAAGCTAAAACGGGAGTGGAAACTAAAGCTTCTTTTATCTTTTTGAAAGCATTATCAGCTTCAGGGGTTCATTTGAAAGGAGGAGCCTTTTTCGATGTAGAAGTAAGTTTTGTTAGAGGAGCAACTAACTTGCTGAAATCTGGAACAAACCGTCTGTACCCACTAGCTGTTCCTAAAATTTTTAACCTCGGAAGAAGAGGATGGTGGGGGAATATTTAAAATAGCTTGTACTTTTTCTGGGTCAGTCTGGAGACCATGTTTGTTCGTTTAAAACATAACCTAAATATTTGAGTTCGTTACATACCTTAATGAACTGTTGTTACTGAAAGACAATGGTTAATAAATATGGGGTATCTAAGGTTTAAAAATACAGTTATTCTTTATTTATTGGTTGCTGTGGTAAAAATTTAATATAAATAAGAAATAGTTAATTAGGCTGAAAGGGGGTCGCAAAAATTGGGATGGCCGCTGGTGGCTTTTAGAATTTTGAGAAGACTTTTGCTCTTCGCCGATCCCGTTGTTTGGCCCTCGGTGTTGGGGAGGGTGGGTGTTGCTTTTGGTTCTCCCACGTTGTGGCGCCAATGTAGCAGAATTAAAAGCCAGTTGGTGGTGGATCTGGGTTTATTTAAATATAAAATCGAAAGCACAATTTGTGCCTCGGTGATACGATTATTAATATATAACTGCTAACTGGTGATGGTGTAAAACTGCTTGAAAACTAGATGTTACTCACAAAATCAACATGAAACTGATAGGATAATAGGAAACTGATGATACTGGGTATTAGGAAACTGGTGATAGGAACTGACTGATGGTTTCTTCAGCGAAAATAAACAACTTCACTGCCTGACCAAAGGGGTTCCAAACAAGCAATGACTTTTGAATTTAAAATTTAGAGATAGTATTTTGAAATGTTTTTAATAAAAAGAAATTTAGGATAGTAGCCAAAAAAGAAAAAAGTTTGGCTCGGGTAGGACCTCGTCACAAACTTGCCTTGTACCATGCCAATGCAGGTCCTTTAAGGTATGCCGCAATAGCCACTCTTTTGTGCTCATTGTCCCATTTCTTGATGATTGTCACAGCATCGAATTGTTGGATGAAATCATCTACGTCAGTGTGTCATCTACGTCAGTGTGTCATCTACGTCAGTGTGTCATCTACGTCAGTGTGTCATCTACGTCAAACATGGGAATTTGTCCGCAGCAACTAAACGTGCGTGACATTGATATTATTTCGTCTGATATAAATTCACAAATCCAATATACTATATCGTCACTTTGCCGATTTTTAATGAAAGTATGACCTTTTTGACTTTTAATAATTTGCACATCAATAAAGCTCTGGTTCTTTCTAATAACGTTCTTTTTAATTTTTAAGCTTCTCCGTCTAACTGTGGTGTATAGGTTTTTGTTAAATCAGTAATGCCTTTGGAATGGCACCATGATGTTAGGTTATGTACAGTAAGTATAGCTACTTTACTTTTAAATAGGATTGGTAACTGGATAGTGCCTATAAATGAAATTGGTTGGCCATTGGCTACTGAACCCGTTATTTTATGGTTTTGGTTCAAGCGCAACCCTTTTTTAAGAAGTAATTCGTGAAAATTATTCCCTAAAATGGTAATGGAGCTACCACTGTCCAGTAAACCACGTAAAGTTATATCGTTCGACTTTATCGTGACGTAAGGTCGTTCGTCATTGAATGAATCTGTAAGTAAAGTAGTTCTATACGATTTCATGAAAATTTTGATTTTATCTAACCATAGTTTCCATTCGGATTCTGTGGTTTTGGATTTAAAACTTTTCTCGGCAATTAGTTTTTTGACTGTGACACATGAGTTTGACAGGCGGGAAATTTTCGGTAAGTGGCGTTTGCCATGCCGCAGCGAAAACAAACTATTTTCGTGCTTGTACAAGATTCTAAATTATGTTCTTTGGTTCTACAACGCAGACAACAAAATTTAATTGGCTGCGTTACAGTTTCTATTTGTTTTAAGTTCTTCCGAATGGAAACGGCGGTATGAATGAAGTATTGTTTGAAGGTAATGTTTTTGATGGGGATGGTGAAGAGTAGGAATGTTGTGCTTGAGGACGGTTGAAATAGTGTTGGCCCTCAGTGTTCTGTGTGTTATCACAACTTTCGTACCATTTGGTAGCTGTCAATAATGTTGTCATGGAAGTAAGGTCAGTAGGCAGTAAACGAGAACTGTTTATACCGGGTTTATATTACGACGAAGAATTGCTTTTTTTAGATTTCTCCGACAATGGTTCTTGGAGTTTAGAAAATAATGCGTTCATTGCCGAAAAGTAAATTATGACGCGTTCACCCGGTTATTGTTTACGGTTATCGATTACTTTCTTTAATTTGTAATCATAGTCATGTATTTCAAAGTTTTAAACAAAGACCAATTAGTCAAAGTATTCTTTCTTGCCCTGAACCAGTCTAGTGGGGAACCTGACAGATAAGAATGTCAAAAATGTTCCTGTATAGCTGTTTTTGATCTAGGTTTTTGGTGGAGGCAAACTCTTATTTTTTTTCAATAAACTCTCTTGGACATATGTGTCACCTTTGTAGTGAAACTTTTTAAAGTCGATTGACTTTGCTTCCGCCAAAAGAGACAACCTCTGTGAAAGAAGTTCAAAGTCCGTCGGTTGATGTAGAGAGGTCGCTGAATGATATGTACTAGTCATAGACAAGTTTGATGTAAGTCTGTCAAAGTCTGTCTGACATTGTGAATATTGATTCGAAATATTTTTGAATGTTTCTAATAAATCTACGGGCAAATCTGTTGTTATTTCTAAACGACCAATTCTAGAGGAACTGTTGGTAGTCAGTGTCAAATCTTGAAGAAAGTATAGTCATACATTTTGTTATCTCGTCCAAGTCTTGTCTTATTGTGGATGGACTAGGTAAATCTATGTCCGAATCCGTGTTTGTATCTAACAAGGTTATTAATTTTGTACGTAATTCTTCTGCAGTTTCTGCTGGTTGGATTGCTACTGACCGAAATTTTAACTCGTAGATGAGCTCTGGTTTATTCAAGAATGAAGGATTCATTATGATTTAAGTAAATTTGGTTGACCTACCTATGAAGGTATTGTTCGAAGTTAATCTGTAGAAAGTTAATCGTCAAATAAATATGAGAAAGTTTTATGAATGAAATATACTTATTGTTCCGTTTATTTGTTTTATTTTGAAAAAGAAATAAGGAATTTATTTTATCTATTTAAAAAGCTGACCGTAAATAGGGAGAGGGGGTATATTAGGGAAATAAATACTTAGAATGAGAATAAAGGTTAATAGAGGTAGGTACCTACATACCTTTCATGTGTTATTATTAATTATATTAGCGATTATGTTTATGCTGTGGATAAAAAATGTGGATATAATGATAATAAAAACAATTTGTTTAGGCCGAAAGGGGTCAGAAAAACTGGGATGCCCGCTGGTGGCTTTTAGAATTTTGGGGAATTTTGCTCGCCGATCCGCCGATTCACCGTGGTGCGGTGCCAGATGAACGCTCGGTGTTTGGGCTCGGGGTTTCGGGCCTGGGTTGCCCCACGTTGGGCGCCAATGTAGTGAAATGAAAGCCGGCAGATGTTGATGGATGGGTTTATTTACAATAAAGATACGAAGCACATATACGGCAAGAGAAGTCAAAAAGGTAAATAACGGAACTTAAAACATAACAGAAAACTATAGGATATAAAATAAAATAATGTTCAGAACTTACAAAATTGTGCCTCGGTGTTAAACGATTATGTATGAATATAAACTCTTGAAGACCAGATTCGTTATAAAAATACCACAGCACACACTAAATCACTGATAAAACTGATAATAATAACTGTTGATGCTGGAAATGAATATAAGAACTGATTGGACTGGTTTTCTTCAATGGAAATGTACTGCCTGAGGACAGGATTTGTAATGTGTCAAGCCAAATGGGTTCCAAACAGGTTAAGATTTTTAATTTGAAATTTAGAGATGATATTTGGAAATAAAAAGAAATTTAGGGTAGTGGCCAAAAAGGAAAAAAAAAGGTTCGGCTCGGGTAGGACCTTGTCACAATATTATTGACAGAAGATGCTGCACCACACAAATTGCACTGCACAAACACTCTCCAGGTAGACTGACGAAAGATGCTGTCATCTACATCGATAGACTGCTGACTTATTTTCAAGAGTAGGTACAACCATCAAAATTTTAACAATTGATCAAATGACCAAGAAAACCAGTGCCTAACTTACCTAACACCAGTTCCTAACTTATCAGTAGTGTATAATGATGAAATCGATGAGGACATATTTACATATTTGTACTACGAAGTAATATGGGAAATATATTTTGTTTCCATAAACAAGTTATCTTACTTACTAAATTATTGGTGTTATCTTCATCGTAATCGACTAAAATGATGTCTACCTTCTGCGAATTTTCGAAATTGATATCTGCTACACAAAAATAGCATTTTTGTATACCTGTAGCATACATCTGAATTTGAACCTGGGCTTTACACTTTCCAGAAAGAGAGACATCTTTTTTTATGTAATTAATCTCAGATTTGGCCTTTGAAGGGCACTTTATTTCTACGACAGCATCTTTTGTCTGTCCATCTGGAGAGGCAGCAATGATTGATGTCTTTACATATGTAAAGTCCGCAGGAAGTTACTTTTTTTTTAAATTTTTGACTAACAGCCTTAAGGACAGAAAATTCCAAGTTTCTTCCTCTTTTCATTGCCACTGTATTGGGTATTTTAGCACCCATTATAGTGGCTACTAATGTGCCATCAGGTGTGTGACAAACACTTGCTTCATGGGCCTTAGATGCTGTGATACGCCCATACCGCATCTCATACCACAGGTTGCTTTTACTCTGCTGCCTTGTTTCCTTTTCTATAGATTTTATAGTTTCCCATGAGAATTCACTCTTCATGGCTTCTAAAAGGATATCTACATAATTTTTTATGTCATTTGGTTGACTTATAAGATAATGATGCATTGGAAACTTCATGATACCAGTATGCTCAAAATCTTCTTGATATTTTAATAATTCGCAGTTATTAATTTTTCTTTTTTTGGCCTTTACAATAAATTCATCATATACTGCTGATGTGCTAGGTAAGTGTGGCACTGATCTGGTATTGGTCGTTTGATCAATTGTTAAAAATTTGTTGGTTGTACCTACTCTAGAAAGAGTAGGCTTCTTCCAATAGCAGTCTATTGAAGTTTTGAAGTAGATGGCAACTGCGTGCTTGCATCCACCTGCTGAAGCTGCACAGTCATGGCACTCGCAGCCTGCTACTTCTGTCTTTTTCGTTAATCACCAAAGTGACATTGTACGGTTTGGTACGCACTTTGTGTTCCGGGCACATTTTGCATTTAATCGTGCAAATCCCACTGTCCCGTTTTAGTTGGACGTACCCTACGGCATCGTCACCGTACGAGTCTCTGGCAGACCTGCAACGAAAAATGAAACTGAGTTTCATGATATTTTCACAACATAACCTAAAACCAAACTTTCAGGAATAAATAATAAACTTTCGTTAATCGAATTTAATATATAAAATCGAGCTTTAGAATCATCTTTGCTCACACCTTTCGCATCAATAAATAATTTCGATAACTTTCTCCAATTTTCATCTTTTGTAGTTGTCGTTAGTCTGTTCGGCAGCTCCATAATAATAAATTTAAATACTTTTTTTCAGAGAGGCACACAAACAACATTTATAAATTACAATAGATTTACAAGATTTTTAGCAAATAAAATTTTCTATTTCTTTTTCTATTTACACACTAAGATTGCTTATTTGTTATTTACAAACTAATAAGCAATCATGGTGTGTAGGGAATATTAGATGGTATAGCGTAACCGGGATAAGGACCCCGTGCTACGCAATGAAACGTGCAAATTTTGATATCAAAAGGACCTAAACTATTTATTGTATAAAAAAAAAGAAATGTACAAAATCTACAAACTTATAAACTTACTTAACCTATCTTAACTACAACAATAATTACAAAAATATAATACAAAATTTACATCAAGTGGGAAAAGGTGCCGAAAATTACTGGGACGGACAAAGCGTCTTTTGGAATTTTGTGAGAAAATATAAAAACAAGAAGATAATAAAAATAAATAAAGAAAACTTAGCTAGGGGTGGTGGATGCAGTGATGGGGTATTACTTTATTTCCAATTATTCCAGCCCACAAATTGACGGAAAATTTGCGTTGGAAAGAGTTATCTCTCTTTGAATGTGGGTTTTCTTGCAGTCATATTTTAGATTATAAAAACTGAACAAGCTAGGATCTCGTAAATGACGATTCGTCAGACCATAATATCTTGTTAAGAAATCCGGGGTCTTCAACGAGTTTCTGGTTTATTCTTTGACACTACTTAAATCTAGCAAGCCCATCGTTGTTTATGTTTACCAACCTTTGTAGTTTCTGATAGTGATAAGGATGAAGTCCGTGCCTTTTCAATAATTTTAATAGATGCGCTCCTGTAATTGACGTGTACAATTCGTGCAATAGTTCTTGATGATATTAATGTCGGATCTTCCGTGATTAAGTTCATAATTCGGTTCTCGGTCTGTACATCCAAGTTAATCTGTATTTCATTCCAAGTTTTTCCACGACTTACTTAAAATAAGGCCATAAATCTATATTCTCATTGCTTCCATCAAGACAAACTTCCATATTGTCGTCTTGACGTGTGTGTCGTCGTAACTTCCTTGTTTTTGTGAAAGACTGTTTTATGCTTTTTTTATAAATAATTTTTCCTTTTTCGTCAGACTACATACATACATACATACATGCATACATAACGTCACGCCTCTCTCCCATTGGGGTAGGCAGAGACTACTTTGTTCCACTCGCTACGATTCTGACATACCTTCATACACATTCATTAATCTCCTCGTACATGCTCGTCGGTTTCGGGTACTCTTGACCTGATCTGTTTCTAAAACGTCCGCGATTTGGTCACGGAATGTACGTCTAGGTCTTCATGAGGCACTGAATCTTAGGCTTTCTTATAATCAATCCACGCAACCGACATGGTCCCCTTGCTCCCCCGGACATGCTGTCCTATGGTCATTTCAATGAGGAGGAGCTGTTTAGTACCACGGGACCCAACTTTACATCCATTTTGAGCGTAGGCCAAAATGTTGTTCTCTACAACCTGCAAGTTGATTTATGCTCTCAAAATGGATGTAAGGAGCTTCTACATGGTGGGTAAGCACGTGATAGCCCCGTAGTAGGTGCGCATGCAGTTTTCAGTTCAGCATAGTAACGGGGGCCGGTCGCAGAGCAGGCTGCCCCGCAGGCCCCAAGCGTGCCGACGGCGGGCGTCCTCGCTGCGCAGGGTGGTCGTGGCCGCGGTTGCGAATTCATCGCCCGACGGCGATGGCGGGGAGCTCGAGGCGGAAGATGGTGGTGGGCGTGCGCTTGTCACCGCTCTTGTTCTTTGTCGCAATTCAATTTATTGGTTATTTATTGCCTCGTAGGTCTGCTGAGGCAGCATTTTAGAGTAAATATTCATAAAAATGCAAAAAATAATATAAAAAGACGACATGACAGCGTCAGCGGGTTTTTTTGACGATTATTATTATTATTAGTTGGCGAGTTTTTATATTTCGACCAATAAACCTTGATCAATAAACAACATGCAAACTAATGTCAGGTCTCGCTTTATTTGATAGATATGTATAACAATGACCCTATCTATCATTTCGCGGTAAATTTCATAAGTTTTAGTATAAAAAAAATATACATAAAAAAGAACTATACAACTTGGAAAACTAGCTTAACCTAGGACTTAGTCTAATACATTAAAAATATATAAAAATAAGATAATTATACATAAAAATTACGGGCTGAATGTCTTCAAAAAGGAAGGACGGATAAAGCGTCTTTTAGAATTTAGAGAAAATATCAACGCAATTTATGGACGAACCCGATATAAAAATTGCTTCCTGGGAACTTAACTGTAGGTTTTTGGGTGAGACAGCTCCGGGCTGGACGGACCGTCGCCTACGTGCGAGTTTACAAAATAAGGCGGTATTGCCACGTTTAGCAATTTCAGGGTAACCACATGGTTAAACACCCACGGGAAGAAAGGGGGAGGCGCTATTCTAACCCGGCATCACACGGGTAACTTTTTTACTTACAATCTTGTCATACTACAATACAGACTACTTGTCACCACAAATTCACTAAAGGGCAGACGTACAAACAAACAGACACAGTTTCGGATCTATAAATTATTATTATGGATTAAAACGGAACAAATATTGATAGGTATAAAAATTTATTGGTACTTATTTTATACACTTCTAAATAAAACAGAATTTAACATGTAACTGTAACCCTGTAAATAAACAAAAATAGAAACAAAACCAACTAAAATATATATCAGCGGATGATAAGGTCAGTGAACCTATAGTTCGTTCGCGTTATGAAAATAGTGAGTCAACGGGCGCCGACCAATAAGGATGACAAAAATTTAAGACTTGACCAATCACGACCGCTGAATCATGCGAAACTAAGGAAAAATTTTAAAACTAAAAAAATAGAAACTATGGAAACATTTTTGCATGTATAATTTTTTCCAGAAATTGTATTGCGGATAACTCGCACTTTTGCAATAATTTCAATTTTTTTTTCGAATACTCGTTGAAGCGAATATCGCGCAATCTTCTCCTTCTATTCATTGGTACTGTTCTTTTGATGTGAATGTCATAATGCCGTCCTGCTTTCTTCAAAATATCTATTAACAACAACAGATTCGGCCTCTCGGGAACTTTTTTGTTGAGTCGGCTGTGCCACCCTTCCACGGGATTCGTTGTTCGCTGGTTTTCATTAGCTACGCTCAACATTTCGAAGAATGGTACCCATTGTTTTTCAAAATATGAACAGAATTTCCCGAAAGCTGCGGTATCATCACACATTTCACCTACTGCCTTTATGTCTAGCCACGCGTCAGTCATAAAACTCGACGGTGAGCACAGTTTCATGAACTTTCTGCGATCTGACGTCTGGTCTAGCAGGAACTCTTTACATTTTTTACGGATGGCCTGATGGTAATGAAAGAAGCAACCGCTTATGTATACGTCTGGGTATACATTTTTCAATGCGTTGAACTGTGGCAGTTCAAAGTCTGCTTTATAGTATTTTATTTCAAGACCGAGTTCTTTTAGCACAGTAAACAGTCTTTCGTAGGTTTGTTGCTTTTTATTTGGAAGCAAACACGTATTGGTCACTTTCAGGCTTTAACTGTATATGAAGAGTAAAATTTTGCGAAAAGGGCTTTGTTGCCCTCTTGAATGTGCCGTCGGCATAAATCTTGTCTAAGTCTCATTTTTTGTCTTCTTGAGTAGTTTGCGTGACAGTTTCGTACAAAATACCAATATTTTGTTTTCATCTCCAATTTCTTGTACTAAAAAATCTTCTGCTAATGTTTGTGGGATTTCGACGTCGCTTGGCCGATGAAACGATAAGCTTTTTAACTGCAGAGTTTTCTTTTTATGCCTTAGAAGTGAGTCTCTTTTAGAATGAAAAGTTGGTATCTCCTCCGTATCCACAACACCACTGTCATCTAGCTGCTGTATAGTCTCTTCATACATTTTCTGAACAGAACCGAAGTCTTGTGTGATTCTGTCCTTGCAAGCGTCCATCGCAATATCTATAACATTTTTTGAGAAGTCCGGTTCACACGTGTGCTGGCTCTCTCGAAGGACAACATCACGTGCCTCGTTCAGCGTGACCGAAGCACTGCACTGGGCCCTGTTGCTACATCACCATAATGTATTGCGTGTTTTCTTGTTTGGGTTTAAATTATACCGAAACCAGTTTCTTAATAGTGTCGGGGCTCGTCTCTTTTACTTTTAACAAAAGTTAGATCAAAGGAATTGCTCATTGTAATTAAATCGTCATTTCAATCTAACCTAATTAAATTGAAAATAAACTGTCACACGCTGCAATAAAATTAACAATATAAATAGTGCAGAGTGACTGCTAATTTTAGTGAGGCGGTTCGAATAGTTTTTAAATTTCGAAACTGATTTATTTAAGAAGGGAGGAATAGCCTCATCAAAAATCGGTGACCCTAGGAGATGCAGACTGTCTTTACGCATGTTTTTTATGTTAGGAGCAATGTTGTTAAAATTTTCTTAGATCTTTGAGGAGAAAGTCTGATCAATCTTATCAGAAATATATTATATCTCACACTTGTCAAAATTTAGATCTAAGCCAATATCGCTAAATTTGTTTTTGATTTGAAGTAGGTCTGCCAAAACAGTCTGTGTGTCACCCCCTAGAGTTCCGTCATCGAGGTACCACACGATCAATTTAGAATTTAGTCAGTTAATAATTGGGTTGATTGCCAAACTGAAAATTGCTGGACCGAGAGGATCACCCTGCTGACAACCGACGGCCGAGACGGTTACATTATCTTTGTGCAGTAATTTGGACGGAGTTTGGTAACACTGTAGCATATAGTTGTAGATTTCCGGAATGTGAATTTTGATTTCGTTTAGCAGAGTATCCCTATTGACCGAATTAAAAGCATTTTTGACATCTATTTTAAAAGTACCTCACACAAGTCGCCCTGCGCAAAGGTACGCGTGGCGTGCACTGCGCCTTCGCAGCCTCCGCGGGTGCCGAAGCCGACCTGTATGGGTTCAAAAAGATTTTGTAATTTAGTGCGTGTATCTCGGACACAGATTTTGGCAGCTAGACGGCGGAAAGTCGACCCTACGGCGATAGGGCGGACACCACCGTCTTTCTTGGTTACAACAATCAGGTTTGCTCCGTATAGCAAAGGTGTCACTTCCTGACAGACATCTCCTAAGAGCATAAGGTTTAACAATTTTGTGATACTTTTCAGCAGGTGTTCACCAGCCACTCCTGCTGTGGGGAGATGCCATCTAGACCGGAAGCTGATCCCTTTGGAAATTATGCTATAGCTGTTTTTATGTCAAACTCTGCGGCCCGAATACACGCTGAAGGGTCTGAAGGAGGATCAACGAAAATGGGGCTGGGTGGGCCTGGGGGATGTTTAGATTGTAGTGCGGCCGCGATCTCCGGTGTGTCGGGTGCCAACGTGTCGTTTGAGAAAAGGAGTCGACTAGCGCCTTTTGACGTCACCGTCCTCAATTTTCTCCTCGGCCTTCTTGAACAAGTTATATTTTAATTTTGAAGATTTGGGTGGTGAATCGGTTAGCAAGTGTGACCGGTGTTTCTAGGTTGTTTTTTATTTTTTGTGTGAGGGAAATGTCATTGTTGTTTAGTTTCGAAACATGAAGAATTTTGTACGAAAATGTTAGAAATGTTGACCATTCAATTTCATTATTACTCCGAACACAGTTGTTAATTTTGTCCGAAAGAGCTTGTGCTACTATAGATCGCACGCCCCGAGGTATACGTTTTACAACGGGCCTTGATTGTTTAAGGCGGCCGAGGAGTGTATGAAGGGGCAAACTAGTGACGGAAGATGGAGATGAAGAGTTGAGGCTTGGTAGAGGTGAAGAAGCTGAGGGAAGAACACGGACCTGGTGGACGCTTGCCTGGTGTATGTGCAGGCCTCTTGTTGAAGAGAAACATTTGGCGCACACACAGCATTCCATGTGCATTCATTATAATGAAGAAGAAGTAGCTCGTAACAAGAAAGCCAGGAAGCACAAAGAACAGATTGAAAGTTTTTCTGACATTTGTCAATTAGACTTGGGGGCCGCGACGGTGAAGTTGGGCCCGTGCCGCAGTCCCCGCTTTCCAAAGCGTTTTTAATACGTTGTCTTTTGGTATTTTATTCATTTCGCATTTTATTATGTGTGTTTGCTTAGTTTTAGTAATAAACAGTTACTGGACTATAAGTTTCATCATAATCAATTTTATACTTTTGTTGAAAACCTCGTGCCACAAGTCTTGCTTTATATCTTCACAAATTTTCTTCCATTTGCTTCTTCCTTATCTACAAAAGACTACGTTTTATTTTCTTCAAGAGATTAATTTCCTCTTTTATGGCTTTCTTCCACTTATTTTTCTCTCTTGATTCAATAGCTTCTTCATAGGTTAACATTGAAGCTTCTGTATCATAATTCATTAGGTAGTCTTTATACCTTTCAGGCAATCTTCTTTCTCTTGCTGGTTGAATTTTCCTTTCATTTGTACTCGTTTCGATATTTTCTTCTACATGATTTCTCTTGTTTGTGTAGTGCCTTCCTCATTTTCAGTATCTTCTACATTTTCTTTATCTAATAGCCAAAGTCCTCTGATCCTGTTATCTTCACCCTCTTTCGAATATATTCCTTGTTCTTCTTCGTTTATTCTAACGTCTCTTGCTCTTACATCCGTTTTCTTTTTGTTTACCCATATTTTATATCCATTTTTAAGGTATCCAATTTAAATTCCTTTGTTACACCTTTGATCGAGTTTCTTTGGTCAAGAATTAATCTTGTAATAGATTGTTGAGCCGAATCTTTTGATATTAGACATACATATCTGGTTTAATATTAAACCACATTTCTGCAGGAGTTTTCTCTTTTCCTCTTGTATAACTTCTATTAATGAGGAAACTTGCAGTTAGAAGAGTTTCTCCCCATAAAAAGTTAGGAACACAACGATCAAATATCAATGCCCTAGTTCTTTCCATTGAAGTTCGGTTTAATTTCTCAGCTTTCCCGTTTAATTGAGGTGTATAGGGTATTGTTAGATTCCTTTTGAATTACACCAAGATGTTAAGTAGGTAATTGTTTGAGAACTCACACCTAATTTTTTTAACTTTTGATCTAAAATGATTTTCAGCTAAAAATACGAATTGTTTAATCTTTTCAAACGCCTCACTTTTAAAAAAAATTAAATACACCACACAAAAATGTGTAAAATCGTTTAAAAATGTGATGAAATATTTTTTGTTTGGAAATAATAGAACCGCAGACATCAGTATGGATAATTTCCAAAGGGAAATTAGCTTGAATTCTGTTATTTTTGAAAGGTGTTTTCGTCATTTTTGCCTTGACGCAAATTTCGCAGAAATTATCTAACTGATTCCCCCAATTTTGATACCATTAACCAGTTTGGCTAGACGCGGAACATCCGATATGTGACCGATTGTACGATGCCAAATATTCTCAATTAGCAATGATTCGTCATTCACAGTACTAGCATAAAAATCTGTTTCATACAATCCATTCAACGTTTTTCACCCTCGCAATTTTTTTTAATTTTTTTTCTTTACAATACCTTATTGCAATCGAATATTACTGAAGCATCATGATCAGAAATAGCGCTTACTGATATTAGGTTCCTTGATATTTCCGGAACATACAAGACGTCCTGGAGTTGAAAAGATGTGGCGTTGACGGTTCTTCTTGCTTTTGCTTCCAGACTTTCTGCATGTGCACATTTGATCTGCACTTCTATTTTTTCTGCAAAATTCATGATTGATTTGTCAAAAAACATATGTGAAGATGCCCCGAGTCAATTACTGCTTTAATAAAATTTATTTGATCGACTCACCGGATTAGTATATCGACAGAATTTTTCGATATGGCCTTTCCTTTTGCATTTGTTACATATATTTGTAGTGAAACATTCTGTAGATAAATGCCCGCTTTTATTACATTTATGTTGCATTTCTTTTCAGAACAAAATCTTGCGATATGTCCCAATTTTCCGCAAATGAAGCATTTTCTCTCACTACTTTTTAAAGTTTCAGTATTTTGTTCATTTTTTTTTCTAAGGGACGATTTTCTATTAATTTAAATTATTTCCTTAGCATTTCAGTTAGTTTCTGCATAGTTTGATCAGGCTTTGGTATTATATTCCATATTGTGCTGAAGTAAATTAGTTTTGTTGGTAAAATCGATAAATTTTTTGAAATCAGCATTTTGTCGCTAATTTGATTTTCTGTTGCAGTTAAATCAAAAACATATATTTTGAAATTTGTTAATATCTCCCAAGATATTTCCGGTAAAAGCATAATTATAAAATTCGAAGACTTTGTGGTGATTGTTCTTCTCTATTTTATATTCAAAAATCAAATCAATTTCTCATATATTTCTGATACTGACGTCCAATTAATCATGTAGTGCAACAGATTTTCATTAATTGCATTTAATATGTAGTATCCAGCTTTAGAATCGTTTTCTTGCACTCCTTTTGCTTCAATAAAAAAACTAAGAAGTTTTATCTGTAGCGGTTGTCACGCTACAAATATCATTCTTGGGCACACAAAAAATTCTCAGCCAAGTCTTGTGGGATCTCTAGATCTTCACACTGACTAAACGTTAACTAAATTTTTTCTCCACCTGTATACAATATCTCGCTTATTATAAAACGATTGTAATTTATTAATGTACGGATGCTACATTATACTTAGACATTTCCTCTGTATATAAAGTAGGTATCGGTCTATAGTTATTACAGGCTTTTTCTTTCTGCTTAACGACACTTTGTTCGATGTCGATGCTCTCGAAATATCAGACACACAGCTGTGGTCAGCTTCGTTCAAAATTAGCTCTCTTTGGGCATCCAGTGTCAATGTTTGTTTATACGTACATTTTGTTAGATAGCATTGTTACCATATTTCAGTAATTACGTAGAAAACAAAGTTCCTGTCTAACGTAAAGCACGCCATCCTTCTTGCGTTAATTCCCATGCAAAGAAAATCAGTCATCTTCGCTTTCATACGTAATGCAATATCCATAAAAATAATTTTGTTTTGTAATCGTATTTTTGTTTGTTATGTCATACATTTGGTTAATTTTTCTAACTTCTTTGTTAAAAAGAAAATTTAGAATTGATATAACAACTAATACAATTACTAATACCGAATAAATATTATGCTAGAAGTGGCCTAGTGACAATCAACATCTAAATGCTAGAGATTTCATAATATTATCACTGTGACGAGGTTCTAAATGGTATTCAAATCAAAGCCCAGGGCCATACCTAGACGAATAACTAGACACTTAATGATATTATTTACAAACGAGGTACGAGGTACAGTAACATATACAAGTTAGTTTTGTACAATAACTTTTAAACATATTTACATTTCTATAGTTTTGCCTCTTTATATTTTGATTCGAAATTGATAATTACAATTTGCCCAAAGTTTTTAAGGGTCATACTGCATCGCCGGTTTGTAAAAATCCTTTTTAATATTGAAAAGGACCTTTCAACTTCTAAGGATGTAATAGGGGCATACTTAAAATTATAAGGCCATAAATCTATATTCTCATTGCTTCCATCAAGACCAATACCCCATAAATAAAAGTCTAGGGGCGTCAAGTCGGGTGATCTTGGCTGCCATCGATGAGGACCATAACTTCCAATCCAGCGATTTTAAGATTTCGTTTAATCTGATACGGAATGCCACGGAAGGCGGTGGTGCACCAGTTGCACGTTGATACCAAATCAGCATGGCCATCAATCAGGCAACCCATTTACGTAATTTACAACGTGTTCAGTGTGTTCATCCAAAAATTCTAGCTGCAGCCCTTGTACTTGCGTGTGTAGATATCGACGATTGGGAAACCGTTCTCGGTAAAGTCTGAGTACTCGGGCTCCATTTCCCTGTGTTTCTCCGTACAGTAACACCATACCAGTTAATTCTGCCGACGTAAACAGTTGATTCAGCATTTTGTATTTACTGAATAAAAATTAATTGACAGGAAGATGTCAATGAAAATTTGAGATCGTCAAATTTATGTTTTTTTAAGCGAAATACTAAGACAAACCTATTTAGAGCACATTAAAAGAGAAAAATTGTAAATGGATTAGAAAATTATCCTTGAAAAGCCCTGTACCAAGGTAATGCTACCCTCGTACCACGAGATAACGATATTATCGCCAGTTCTGATACATTGACTTACGATTAAACTTAACGATTAAACTTTGAGGTCTAATGAAGTACCTAAATTATTGATTTTGTTTAATGTGTTATTATCGCCAGTTCTGATACATTGACTTACGATTAAACTTAACGATTAAACTTTGAGGTCTAATTAAGTACCTAAATTATTGATTTTGTTTAATGTGTTAAAACAAAATTAGATCAGTTAAGTGAGTAGAATCCAACTTTACACTTAAAGCCTCTAAGTCAGAGACACGCTGTATACCTTTTCTTCGCCCTCAAACGACATAAGCAGGATATCGTTGATAGCTGCTGCTTGATCGTTCTTTGGAGTAAGTATGGCACGCTCACATAAGCATTCAATAGGCTTGTCATGTATATAAATAATGTCTGGATTAACTTTAGATAGCAATTCTTGAACCGTAGTAACGACTGTGCACAATTCTTCCGGGATGGTTATCATTCCATCAAACGATGAAAAATCTCCGTTACCGATTTTAAGAAGGAGATCTGAAAATCTACCAGCAGACTCATCCCTGCCTACATGTGCTCTCATATTTTTGAGAGCTGAAGAATATTGACCTGAGCCACAAATTAGATTTTTTAATGCACGACTTTACTTCGTCAGCTCTGGTTCCTTTTGGCACCATTGGCAGAGTCTGCCGAAAGTCTCCGGCCAGCAAAACTGTTACGCCACCCATTAATTTTGTATTACCCCTTATATCCCAAAGTGATCTGTTTAATACCACCCTTATGAGCCATAGTTATTTCGTCCCTCACGATTATTTATGTACTCTTGAAAACTTTAGCAAAATTACTTTGTTTGGAGATATTGCAAATGGGAGTCTCAGCAGTGATTAAATTGAGCGGTAACTTAAAAGTTGCTGCATTATAAAATACTTTGAAAGGCCCATTTAAGCCAACGTCTAACGGCTGAAGTTTGGCAGTTGTGTGGGGAGTTAATGTTAGAACAGCTACTCCAGCAGATTTAGCCAAGTCCAGGGCTTGTAAAGACAAGTGGCTTTCGTGATTGTCCATTATCAAGAGCGCTGGGTTGTCCTTAGAGGCGGCAGTATATTCTATGAAATGTTTTACTACCTCAACAAATATTTCCGCATTCATCCAACCTGTAGGCGTAGCCAAGCCAAGAGTTGCAGGAGGAAAACCATTTAACATGACCCACATGGCTCTTGAAGTTTTTCCTTGGGAAAACCATTGCTGGAGGTAACGCATGACCAGTCGCAGAAACAATGCAACAAGTAGTTACTAAAACTCCCCTCTCACCGCTGGTTACTTTGCATAAACTTTTACCTTTTGGTCCTAAAACCTTTGGCGGGCGATGAACAGTTGTAGTAGCGGTTTCATCTAAATTATAGATGCGAGTGCCATCACCAAACGTCATAGAACATGGATGCACATTCCTCGATGTAGTTTAGCAGGATTTTTTCTTCTTCGGCCGAAAATACTCTGTTGACCTCATAATTAGGCACCAAATTGACATTTTCATCATTTTTGCTTTTACAAACATACCTCCTTAGAGTCGGATAGAACAATTGGCAATCTTTAGCAGCTTTGCGAATCCTTACGCCATGTTTCACAAGAGCGAGAGCCATTTGCATTGCTTCTTTGGTATGCCCACCTTTTTTTTTCCACCTTCGTTCGTGCCATTCTGAAAAACGGATTTTTTACTATTCAAAGACATACATACATACATACATATTCTCACGCCTGTATTCCCAAGAGGGGTAGGCAGAGCACATGAATTCAAAAATCCAGTGCCACGTTTAGCAATTTCAGCAGGGTAACCAGATGGTTAAACGTGATATTGCAGTGACAGGATGCTAGCCCATCGCCTACAATACACTAACCCTTTCCCAGAGTCGACTCTTACGACACCCGCGGGAAGAAAGGGGGAGGTGCTATTCTAACCCGGCACCACACGGGAAACTATTCAAAGAGATTTAAGCTATTACAACAGTCAAGTTAGTTATTACAGCCAATAAAAAACCGGCCAAGTGCGAGTCGGACTCATGCCCAGAGGGCGTACCATTAACTAGGCAATAAGTGAATGAAAAAAAAAACGTCGAAAACATGTTTGTTAAATGGGAGTTCCCTTTAATAACGATTATTATTGTGATTTTAGTATTTGTTGTTATAGTGGCAACAGAAACATTATCTGTAAAAATTTCAATTGCCTAGCTATTACGGTTCTTAAGATACAACCTGGTGACGGACAGACAGACGGACAGACGAATAGACAGACAGACGGACAGATAGACGGACGGACAGCGAAGTCTTGGTAATAGGGTCCCATTTTTACCCTTTGGGTACGGAACCCTAACAAAAACCACAGTGAACCAATGAACCAAAAATGGAACTGGTTCATTGTGTACCAACGGTAAAAATATATTCATGTTGGTCATTGTGTACCACGTCTTTGTGGATCATTGTGTACGAACTACAATTTTATAGGTTTTAGGTTAGGTAACAAATCAACGGAACAAGATGGCTGCAAACTGATATTCGTCAATTATAGCTAAGTAGCCATTCTACAAAATGCATTACTTTAATTTCTTGTAATTCTTAAACTTCAGCTAGTAAAATTAAAAAAAAAAACCTTACTTTTTATTTGTTTCGCCGACGAAAACCACAAAACACGTCACCACACGTGCGGTTCTGGTGCGAGCTTGCCGTCGACTTGGGAGTGCGGGAGGGGACTCCGTTGGAGCGTATTTTTGCTAATAGCACGGTTGGGCAACGTCGCAAATTCAAAATAAAGCGTTGGCTCAATGTGTACTACTGGCTCATTGATGGACACCCTACCCTACTTGTTTTAATATTTTTTTGCAAGAAAATTCCAGTAGTTGTATCGTTGCTAGGATCAACAAAGAATAATCTTATCTCATTATCTTATATCAGATCAACCCAAATATTCTCCTCAAATTAAAATCCTAATTTTTATAGCGATTTTAAATAATCTTTCATATAAAAAAAAATGATTCCCCAAACAAAACTCGTTTCTAAATAAAAATAAATATACTACGTAGGGGAAAGCAGGTAGGATTCGTACACTTTTTACTCTGAGATTTTTAAAAAAATAACTATTAGCTATTACGAATTTATTTTGATACTGATACATTGCCCATATATCTGGCTATAAAATTGTGGTGTAATGTTTTCATAATAAAGTAGAATACAGAAGCTACGATTTTTTTTCTAAAAAATGAGAAACGTACGAAAGCACCCCAAGCGTGTGGTAGCTTCGTACACAGCGTGGGGCACGTTCGTACATAGTGAGGAGCCTTCGTACAGTCAATAAAAATGTCATTTATTCAATGCCTAAAAGTTATTTATGGAGGTTACAATAAGTAAAGAATCAGTCTTCATCAAACAATTATTGTATTTTAAGCAACCAAAACTCAATAATACAATTATTTTCATATTTATCCCAGTTCAAACAGAGGGGCTCATGAATAGAAACAGCCTTCGTGTCAAAGTACAAAAAAAAATTGCACTTGAAATACATAAAATATAAAAATAAAACATTTTATCAATTTTCGCGAAGTAACTAACAAATAATTATGACCTTTATGTAAGGAATTTACGTATTATAATAACTTCTAAGTATTAACTTCTAAATATATTTATGCAAGATAACCCGACCGAATTTATAATAATTTTTCCTCAATAAATGCACTAATAAATCAACACATATTACACATATTTTATAATAAAAGTAAAAGGACTAAAACTTACCAAAAAAACAAATAGTTAGCAGACCAAGGTTATGCCTAGATGAGTCTTTTTCAAAGCTATACATGTGGGATATGTGGATATAAAAACTTAAAAATTCAAAATTAATGTACGTACGCATTATGAAACGAGTTGCATTTGCACTGACAGTTCAAATAGCGCATGTGGAATAGCGCGGCGCGGTGGCGTGACGAATTTTCAGTGATATTTTTTTTTACATCGCAAAATGTGATGAAAATTAGTGCATATTACGGGCAGTAAATGAAGTACAAACCTGGGTCATAAAAGACCGTTGGCGTCGGGCTTCAAACAGAGTCTCGTTATTAATATCCTTATTACGGCCCTTAATTCACAAAGCACTATTGATTATAGAGTAAGTATAATCAGGATTGCCAAGTAATGTTATGAGTGGGGTAGATTCGTACTGTACTAATGTACCCCACTCATAACTGCACGAAAGTACCCCAACCCAAGAAACCAACAACAAAAATTTAAATAAAAATTACCGTTCTAGATAAGATTAAATAACCATTTAAATATGAAACTAAGATTGTGAAGCACAAAATATAATAAACGACTTCAAGAGCTTAAGAATTATTTATACCCGCTAAGCGTGCTCAAAGATGAATACAAATATTTGTCACGCAGAGCAAAAACACATATCGACTTGCTCTGTCTAAACCGGTGGCAGCACTGTCTCCCCACTCCACAGGTACGCGGCGCGTATGAACGGGAATCACGCGTACAAACACGAACACTGTGATGTATTCGATAGCTTAGATATGGCCACTGTACGAATGCTCCTGGTGTACGAACCCTACCTGCTTTCCCCTAGTATCTTCGAAATTATTTTATAATGAGATCTTAGCTGTCACGTATAAAACAAACCTCCACCGTAGCTTTTAAATAAGCACTTGGGTTAGATATTTGGATTCTTCTTTGTGTGTGACACATAATTCGGTACATCCAAATAAAATCGGGTGACATAGACTTAAGTAGGAGTAAAGAAAAATACTTTGCATATTTATATTTTTGTACCGTCCTGTTTTTTGAATGTAAAATCTTTTTTTGGTAGACGTTTTGGTTGACTCGTAAATTTTCTTTTTAGGATTGATACACAAGTGTGTGCGTGTACAAATAATACATATTGTTCTTGCCATGACATGTCTCAATACGCTTTATTTATGTTTTTCCTTTCTTCTTCATTCATAGTACCAGAGCCCACGACCAAAATTTTTGTCTCATAGCAATACGGCCAAAACCGCATCAAATCGATAGATACGATTATCCTGAACTCGAAAATACCAATATCAGACATTTTCCGCGTAGCGTTTGATTTGACCAAATTTTTTTCGTTTTTGGGAGTATACCTATGCTACACTTAAATTGTCTGAAAACAGGTTTTTGGTAATCCTGGCAGCAATACGAAAAGTTAAAAAAAAATATTATCCGTATTGCTATGATACAGGTCGACTAAATTTGTTGACATTTTCAAAAATGCGCTTAGGCTATATGCTACGCGCAAAATGTCTGAAAACAAACTTTTTCGTAATACAATTATAAAATCTATGTACGTTTTCACTATCAGACGTATTGCTATAATACCGACTGCCTTTTTTTTTGACACAGCAGAAATGGCCTCCCACGCAGTTGCTACACTTTCGACCGTTACTACACACCTAGTCGGGTTCAGTATCATACAATCTAACGATTTTATAGGGTTTTAGCCGTATTGCTATGAGACATGGGTTTGGTCGTGGGCTCTGGTACTATCAATAAAGTCATACAATTTTTATAACACTTTTTATTGAACTCTGGCTTGATATTTTCTCTATAGGATTTTTCTTTTAACTTTTCCGCCATTCAGTCACTGGTGAAATAAGTGACGTCAAGCGATAGGTAGTTTTTGCTTTAGAACTGAACACAACAGTTCGTGCGTTTCTTGCGTTTTATCGGGAAGCAGGGCGTTTACGATAGGTGCTGTGGTATTCTCTTCGTCGGGTGACATAGTCTGCACAATTTGGAATTTTAGAGTCATTCAAAGATTCTGATTCAGAAAATTGCGATATTTTGTTTGTGTTTTTTTGGTGTTTAGGTACCACGTTAATCTGTGGAACGATCACTAAAGGTTCTATATAGGATTCTGTCATTCTGCTTTCGGGTATCCAAAAGCAGTTAAGAAAAAATACTTTGCATATTTAAATTTTAGTACCATCCTGTTTTTTAATGTAAAACTTCTTTTTGGTAGACGTTTTGGTTGACTCGTAAATTTTCTTTTTAGGACTGATACACAAGTGTGTGCGTGTACAAAATACATGTTGTTCTTGCCACGACATGTCCCAATACGCTTTATTTTTTTTCCTTTCTTCTTCATTCAATAAAGTCATACATTTCTTATCACACTTTTCATTGAACTCTGGCTTGATATTTTCCCCATAGGATGATTCAACACTGCCAACTTTTCCGCCATTTCCCTTTTCAGTTATATTCAATGACATATCAAATAGTTATATCAGAACAATGACCAAGTTATTTCTTTTTAATTTACAACTAATTTACCTAGATACCTATTAATTTAAGTATACCTCTACTTAACACACACCTCTATGTCCTCCATGGGAACAAGCACAACAATAAATAAAGGCCAAAGGTTAGTACATATTGATATCATACCACTACAGGTAGTGCTAGAGAATGAATATGAACGTAGCCTACGTTCACACGGGAACTATTCGATTCGATATTTTCTCGCATACGGTTTCATCGTATACGGGACGACCATTCACACGGTGCGAGGTCCACTCGGTTTTTTCACGTATGCGGTCTCCCCGTATACGTGACAGCCGTTCACACGGCATCTATTATCTGCCACCACATCATCAGTCGTTGAGTGCACGCCGACATGGATCCTCGTATTCCAATTATTTTATATTGGTATTTGAGGAGGAGGTATCGACGCCCGAAAAAGTATTCGGTTCATCCGGATAAATAGTCAATAAAATCATCTCCTTCCATGCGTTTTACGTTGCAATTTTATTTTTATAATCATCTAATGATTTATCCCATATTATGGGTCGATCCTCTACAAGCGTGATAAATAACTGCGAGTTCTGAAATAGTCATATTCGTTTTCTCAAGAACATTTGAGCTAACTACATGATACTTTTTAGCTTTGGTATCATGAAGGCTCCTGATCACTACATTAACAACTGGTTTTCCTTGTGCATCCGTGGTCTCATCAATGCTTAAATAAATATATTGATTTTTCATGCGGCAAAGTCATATTCTCACCGCATTCTTGATTGATACATTTTTTCTATAAATCCTCTAAAGTTTGGGTTCTGTAACTGAGCCCATAGGGATATTACATTGACAAAGAATTTAGTCAAATCTCCGTTAATTGCATTTGCTTATTTTTTACCCGACTGTGTGACAGCGAAACAAGATGTCTTACAATGTTGCATTATTTATACACGGCTTGCTCAAAATGGAAGAAAAAACCACTTATTTTCGCTGTAGAGTATATAAAATTACTCATTTAGTCGCATTACCCGCTGCTATTTCAAAATCAATTTTTGTATGATCAGGTTCAAAACTAGGTACATTTTCTTTTATGAGTTGAAACATTTTTTCGTACGTGGTATGCCGCTTGTTAGGTAGTAACGCATGTACGCAGGGAACCACTTTCGTGCAATTTTCGTCAGAACCAATGTCGCAATGAATTGTGTGCATCTGAACCAACGGCTCAGGCACGATTTTAAAGGTTCCATTAATAAAAAAGGTTTTTAACCGAGCAATCCACTGCTTACACTCATTTGTTATAAAAATTAATATAATGTCGCAGTCATGAACGCATACAAAGTTTTGAAAGAGATGTACAGGTATGGCCACATCTTCGAATGTCTCGAATTTCGACGCTCCTGCCAATTTTTGACGTGCTTTATACAACGCATCTCTAACACTATGAAATGGTGGTAACTTTGTCAGAATATTCCTCTCGCACAAATTGTCTCATATGCTGTTTGTACATCGTTGGGATGGGCTTGTAATCAGTAGAAACTTTTTTTTCTTCAAAATTCTATAATTTCTTTTTCAATATCGACATACTCGTAGGTACTCGTAATCCGGCACACAAGAATGGTTGACATCTCGCAATATGCTTGTTTCTGTTGCATCTATTACTACAAATCCCTTGCAGGAATTCTTTTTTTGGCAAATCCACACGGAGGAACGTTACTTTTTATTGTTTCGTTTAAAATATTGGCGATCCACCTCGTATTAATATACCTATACGCCCTCCATGAGTACTCTCTAAGAAATTTAATGGACATGGTCCTGACGATCGCTTTTAGGGTTCATCATTCGGTTCCATCATATTTCTCTTGGCTTTTTAATACCAATATTCATAAAACAATTTATTACGAATATTCATTAAAATTTCAAACACAGTGACATTGACATTGCCCTGAATGTCGAGATAATCACGGTGAAGTAGAATAGAACTCGTTACTTATCTAAAAAGGTTTATTTCTAGTGCTTATCTTAATTATCTTATTATGATCAACCATTAACTATCTATGCATATAATAATTCTAAGAGGTTTTCACGACCACGCCCGCTTAGGCTGTGGTCGCCTCCTTTAACGAACCATTATATTCAGAAACTAGTATTCGAGGATAGGGGATTGGAGAGCGGTATCTAATGAAATAATGGCCTGGTTTGGTTTATTTTATTAATTTTAATTTTAAAAGTAAATTGTAACAACGTCACTTTTAAAGCATTATATTGGAATGTCAACTAATTAATTATACAAGATAATAATAGTAATCTCGAAAAATACTTTACCTATGGGTAAATTATTTGTTCTGTTAACAAATACTAATTTTTACACAAACAAATTGGCTCCAAATTGCGTCAAAATTGCCTGTTTATAAGATATATCAATATCACAGTTTTAATAATTTGTCCGAAAATCTTACAAAAATTAAATACTTAGTGATGTTTTTTTGAAGTAGGGCACAAAACCTATAGACATTTTTGTAATTACGCTTTTTTTTCAATAATGGTCACGTTAAACTTTTCATATTCGCGAAACATTTATTTTCTATTTCTAAAATACTGAGAAAATGTTTATAGATAATAATTTGTGGTTTAGAACATGTAATGAAATTTTGAAATGGTTTGAGTTAAGCGACTGCATTTGGTCTCAACAATTCGATCCACAAATAAAATAAAAATTCTTAAATAAAGTTTGGCACCGCAAAAACTAGATCTTTGTTTTTAGTGCCAGCTTGCCACAGCATATATAAATATTTATCTACTTATAGCAATTTACTTGTGATAACGACATCACTGAAATTCAATCAAAAAATTGATATGAAAACTAAAATTAATTAACTGGAATGGAGTAATCCCAGATAGATATGGTTTAAAAACCTGTACAATCCTAAGATTTTATTGCATGTCGGCACATAAGTGTCTTTTGCGCATAAAAATAACGTTTAAGCCTTCAACAAAAAAACAGTGTAAAAGATAAATAAATAAATAAACTATGTACAGTTGGATGCTCGTTGTTGCCGCCAAGCGGAGTGAAAGCCGGCCGCGGAATCCGAGTCCGAATCGCCGGTTTCGCTGCTGCCAATACGGGCACGAGGCTGAAAATAAAACATACATATACATACATATTCTTACGCCTGTATTCCCAAGATGGGTAGGCAGAGTACAAGAATTCAAAAATCAAGTGCCACGTTTAGCAATTTCAGGGTAAACAGATGGTTAAACGTGATAATGCAGTGACAGGTTGCTAGCCCATCGCCCACAATTCACTAACCCTTTCCCAGAGTCGACTCTTACGACACCCACGGGAAGAAATGGGGAGGTGCTATTCTAACCCGGCACCACACGGGGGCTGAAAATAAAATTATTTGCTTAATTAGGGTTCTGTAAGTCTAAAAGAAAAAGGGAACCTTTTTGATCACCGACGAGCAATACAGCGTACATTTGCTTTGCAATGCTCTTAATTATATTTATGAACCTTGCTGCATACTTCTGTACTGTACTTGTCGTTTTACCGTCTTTGAGTTATTAGTTAACTAATTCAAACATGAGGAAAGAGAGATACGGGGTTGGATAAAATGCATCTGTTATAATTTGTCAATTGTTTTCAGAAGTCAATAAAAAGGCATTTTTTAACATTAACCTCTATACAGTAATGTTTAATTAACTCTTAAAAATAATACCAAGTTATGGCGTAACTTAATCATAACATTACTGGCTCGAACTTTTCTTACAACTTTGTTTTAAATCAAAAACGAGTGTGTCCACCTTCCGCTTCAATCTCTGCTTGCAGGCGTTCTTGCATGGACTGCGCCATATTTTCGCAAGACTACCTCTAAATGTTTCCCAACATTCGAGTATATGGTTCTATATATTATCTTTCGTAGGTGTTTCAGGATCCCAGGCTTGGACCATTAGACCCCATAAATTCTCAATCACATTTAGGTTTGGGCTTTTTGGAGGGAAACTGATTTCCAGCTCACGCTCACTATTTTCTCGGAACCCAGTTTGGCAGATACGTGCTTTGTGGGTTATACGATTATCGCGGATAAATTGTAGGTTTATAGGCATCTCACCTGGGAACACGGCTTCTGCTGTCGGCACCAAAACATCGTTAAGTATCTCTCTATAAGCCTTGACTATTTAATCGCCTACATATTTCAGGACCACTCTTCCATTTCCAGACTCCTACGGATATTCTTAAACGCGATCTGTATTCTACAATATTACATTCGTCGTAACGAGTCTTATTTAGGCTCAACTCACACCAGAAGAGCGGCGAAGGGCGGCGAAGCGGAGCGCAGGTTCAGTGTCATGAGAATTTTAACTTTATTTACATTACTATAAGACTTATTATCGCATGAGAAACTCCAATGAGGCGCGCGGATGCCCGAGGATTCTCGAGCAGTCGCGAGCGGCCGCTGGCAGTATAACGCCCCTCACTCACACCTCCGCGCGCGTCTGTTATATTTATAATTGGTATCTTGTTTTTGAATATGTGGCCTGAGAGTTTTCAACAAACTTTCATATTGGTTCATTTTATAATAGTCATAATGAATACTAGGAGACAGACGTAAATTTGTGCAAAATATTTGAAATTGGCCAAACAGACGTCTTTTCTTCCACAAATCGTGTACCCAAAAGTTTATTTTTCTTTTTAATCTTTCCCTCCTTATATCTTCGGCCTCTTTCTCTACTTCTTCAATTACATGTGCAATAATAGTTAAATACAAAAAACCCATTTTCACTGCATAAACACAAGTTTCCTCGAGTTTTGTTGAAAGTGAACTGGGCATAGAAACGACCCGTGAAATCATCGCGGGCGGGCTCAAGAAGGCGCGCGGAAAACTTCCCGTGCATTCCAGCTACTTCGTCGCTCTTCTGGTGGGAGTTGAGCCTTATCCTTTACAGTCACAGTGTTATACGACCGGTTTCCGTCGACTGAAACGTTTTTTCATCGGAAAATATTACATTTGAGAAATCGTAGTTAAGATATATTTCAGCAAATTGCAATCATAGTAATTTGTGTCTTGCCGTCAGTATAAATTTTCTAGCCGGAGCACGATTGCGGACACATCTGTCCTGGAGTCGTCATCTCATGGTATTCATTGAAATATTTCTTATTTCTAAATCAACTACTCGTGTCTGTACAACTCACTTGTGTCTGTAGGTGAGTGACTGTTATGTCTCATGCAGAGGGTGACCCAAGATCAGCCACGCTGCTTCGTTACTGATTAATTATCGGCTGGCTCGAAACGTTTGCACCTCATCTCTCGGGTTAACATCAACATCCCCTAGCTCTCATATTATTATGTTAAAGATAGTGGTTTTACCACGATGCCGTGACCCTAGAAAAGCGGATTTACCTTTCTCTGTCGCCGGCCTTTCATGCTAAGCCACGGGCACCCACCGGGCGCGGCGGTGGATTACGCCACGGTTTGGATATGGCTTCTTGTGGTTAGTTTTATTTTTAGAGATATGCGAAGCGGAGGATTGTTATCTGTTGCCGGGCAACATATCTGTGCCCGGGCCGCGTTTCACAAAGAGGTTGCAGCCAACAAGATCTCGGCTTGCCCCCCTTCTTGGCACACAGCAACGCGGCGCAACCAGGTAGCCTGGTCGCTGCTTTTGTTTATATATTTACAAATATATTTTCTGGCCAAGTGGGATTACATGTCATTGTAATAAATAGACCAGGCCTTCCGTAGTTACGCACGTGAGTGAACGCATCTTGCGTGTACTCATGAAGATATCTCGGGCTATTTACAAATGACGACGGGATTACCAATTGACCTAAATTGTTTGGATCTAAATCCGCATCATTCCTGATCGCGCCTTGCAAATGTTTTATAGTTTTCTGCTCGCAGTTTAGTTTGGTTTAAGGCAATAAACCTTAAGCGCTCACTCTCAATTTTCACGTACATATCCACCAAAAACTGATGAAGGAGAAGTGTACATCGAAGAAATAAATTGAAAATATTCGTATCGTACCATCATAATATGATACGCATAAAAGTCTTTGCAAAACACTTTTTTGTTCGGTGTAGGTTGTTCTGTGACTGGGCTCCTCTGAGGAATATCAAAACTGTACCCCTCTTGTTCTTTCCAAAAAAATATCCGGTACTAGAGCATCATAAAATCTACGAGTGTCCGGAACCCTAGTGAGCCGGCCATCATGCGCCTGAATAACAATGTCTCGAGACGCAGTTTCTTCACTAACTACTACGCCAGCTATTTCGTTTATGGTCGGGCCATTGAATCGTCTTTCGTGTTCAACACGTGATACACGATCTGGGTATATCACAACCTTGTAATTATAGCTAGTCACTATAATCTTTAGCCATTTTAAATTCATTAGTGATCATGAAGAACTTCTTATATCTTTTGAACTGTGTTTCTTTCCTCACCTGGAACATACTCAGAACGCCTATCAACTTGTGCTTTTTCACCAATAAAAAAAAAATACAAAAATTTTGGTGCCGTATTAGTAGCAGGAAGCAAACAGCCATTGTGTGGTGTATTTGCCCTTGGATTGTAGTTGGGCCACGGTGCCGTGAGCACTGGAAAGCGGACTCACCTGGGTCTGCCGCTGTCTTCCGTGATAAGCCACGGGCACCGGGTGCGGCGAAGGTAGGTACGGAACGGTAATATGGGCGGGGCATCTTGATCACTTTTACTATTTATATTAGCACAATATGCGGAGCGGTAATATCGATGTATTTTTGACGTGTGTTTTAACAACAAACTATTGCCAGGCAACATACCTGTGCCCGGGCCGCGTGGCACAAGGAGATTTCAACCAGCAAGACCTCGCCTTGTCCACCTCCTTGGCTCACAGCAACGCGGCGCAACCAGATTGTAAGTTGGACAAAATCCTGGCATCGACAGAATGTTATCAACTCCAAAAGATGTCATATGGAAGAATGTTTTGTATCTCCTTATGTTTTTTAGGAAACTACGAGACTCATCAGTTTCATTTGAAAAAAGTTCTTTAAGAGGTTCAACAGTCTCGTCAATTGAAGGAAGAGCTACTTTTCCTCCCGAACAACACATGCTCGCAGCTTCCTCTTTCCATTTAAGAGCAAACGCGCACTGCGGGCCCCTGCTCGTGCTCGAAACAAACAGCGGCGCGCGTCTACCCTCGTAACTATCGCTATTTATGTTATTCAAATCTGAATTTTCGTTTTAATCATAAGACTATTTTTAAACAGACAATTCAATCTTTCCAACCCGGTATCCACCATCGAATGCGAGAGAAGTCTCTAAATCAGCTGCATATTTTTGTAGCAATATTTTCCGAAATCTAACCTGCTCCACTAGGAAGGTACTTAAAATGTTGCCACGTTAACTGTCGGGGACTGTAAACCAGTAGTACCTGATCGGGAGTAGTCGGTGTGCTGCGACTGTGGGCAGCCAAGCCCCGGCGGCCGTTGGCCCCTCGCCGCCTCACTTTGTTGCTGTTGGTGGGGGGAGGCATCAGCTTGTCATCTTTCTGAAATTTCAAAATTAGCCACCGATTCATGTCTAAGACCGGAAAATATTTAAACGTCTAGATGCTTTAGAATGCACATACCCGACTCCCGTATTTACAAGAAGTTTTTGCACCACAGACGTAATTGATTTTGACAGGAGCCGCCAATCATCAAAAAAAGTTAAGCACCATATACGGCACTACCCTAAACTAACCTGAATGTTGTCAGCCGATCCCCAGCTCTTGTGCAATTCGCCGTCATCGGACCGCCGGTCTGCGTGCCTCTCCCTCGCCGACTTGGGGATGTATGCCGACGACCTGGTTGCGCCCACACCAAGGAAGTTGCTGAACGCTTCGGTTGTCTTTTTCACACGCACGTTCAGCGAGCCGATACGAAGGAAGCCTTCTTTTTCTGGAATGTCATAGTTTACAGATGTTACCATGAACTGTAAAAATTGTCGCGTTGTGAGGAGGTACGATTCTATGGGAGAGCGTGCAGTGGTTATAGTCCGACAACGGTCTTTCTGAATGAAAGACGGTGGCGAGGGTGAGGTTTTTCGTGCCTTTCCCATTTCCTCCGCCTTTCATTCCCAGAGACGGTTGCGCAGTGGAGTCGTTAGATTATAGTGAAATCACAACATATAAAATGATAAGATTATACGGGGTCTCCCGCAGGTAATACGACAACTTTAGGTTCAAATAAGTGGTCAGGGCATAATAATATAACAAATGTAAAAATAAGCTTAATAAAAGTGCCACTTTGAGATATTCTAGTTGTAATTATTTATACGAAAATGTGCATTGTGCACCGAATGTCAGTTTTTTAGTTGCGGTTTCTGCATTTTTTATTGAAACATCAATATGTTAAATAAGCTTGATTAGTACTATTCCATTGAATTTTAGAAATCTTTGTTAGCTGTTTTACTTCTTTTTAAAAATAAGTAAAATGAGCCCAACTTAAGAATTTAATGTTTCGATTTAAAGCCCGGCTTATTTTTCCTCCCTTTATATAGCTTTTTTTAACTTACCAATAAGATTCACGTTACTATACTAGAGACCTTTAGGTACTTAAAAGATGGTAAACAATCTTGACGTGTCTTTTTATTTAAACTTACACTTTATAAATCAAAATCTTTACATTTTACAATTTAGGTATGAAAAAATAATTTACTTTCATAATTGAATTGTATAGTGTGACGATTTTCATTTTTAGACTGTGTATTTCAATAAAAAGACATGTCAAGATTGTTTACCATCTTTTAAGTACCTAAAGGTCTAAAGTATAGTAAACGCCAAATGTTAGTACAATCTACACAAGTAAGTATACAGTACAAACAGTGTTATGCAATATATAAGTACAAGTGCGAAGTGAAAAACATATAGAATTATTCAGTATTTACAATTCACTCAGGACATCTAGAGAAAATCGAACGTGAATAAAATCTTAGGTGCTATTATAGACAATATACGTGACGGATAAACAATAGAAACCCAAAAGAACCAGAGAGGGAGAATTTACGGGACAAACATGGACGAAGACCAGAGACTAGTAATTACATAGACTATCTCCGTACTACCAGTCGTTTCTCCGAAAGATGACCTTTAATAGATGTCGCTGTATTTAGCTAACTACACAGATCCCACTTATAAAGCGCCACCTAGTGAAGCCCATATTTCTGAAGAACGCACAGTATAAAGATGACCTGTCTATGTTTCACCCACTAGTCTCTGACGAAGATGTAGGTTTTCATTCTTACTTGACGCATGATCGAGATGGGAAGTGACCCTTAAAACCGGGGGAGATGTGACCGGCCTTTTCAAATCGAATGTATTCGGCTCTGCAAATAAATTCGTATTCCAAATTGTAACGGCCACTTTCTCTGTAACAGGTTTTGCGTTAATTTTTCCGCGGTGGTGAAAGAATCAAACTTTACACAGCTCTGTTGCCAGTCGTCAAAACAAAGAGTTTGCTACACCGCTAAAGGCGTAATCATCTTTTACGGAGTTTGAAGCACCGCCAACATTGTTCGAGTCTTCTGTATGTCGCGTTTGATGTTTAAGTGTAATTAGAGTAGGCTCCTTTTTTAAGATTAAAGAACGATAAAAGTATATTATGTAGTATGTTGGTTACGCTTTAACATTACAAATAAGATTCGTCGACGAGCATAACGTCAACATGTTGTCGTTGCACTCGACAAATCAGTTGTGTGACATTTACCAATACCAATAATACCAATGTCAGGCTGGAATAGAAACCAATTGCAATAATCTTTTTCGTTCAATAAGATCTGAAAAATGATGGAACGTAGATACTTTCTACACTTTGTACACGTAACTACCGCGATCTCATTTATTGAAAAATACGGTAAACTGACGTCATAAATCGAATTTAGCTCGACATGTTTCGGGCTAGTCCATAGCCCTTCCGCTCTATTGCCGTGACTGCTAGTCATCGACCTCCTATAGACCGTGGGCCCATGTAGTAAAAAATATGGGTCATCTGAACCACCAGGTGACCTATCTAGAACGATGTATCCATTATTCCGCAACCCCGTACAAAAATCATGCGACAAGAGGAAATAATCGAGGCTTGTACTTTTGAATTCTCAACTGCGCTCAGTTGGACAGCTTATAAGTGAAGGCATAGTGCTGAATCTTATTATTTTATGCCCTTATATCGTTCTAGATAGGTCACCTGGTGGTTCAGATGACCCATGTTTTTTCTAAGACGGGCCAGTAGTCTACTAGATTATGATATGAGCTACTACTGTCAATATTTAAGACGTAAGTTATCCGTGTATTTAATTATCACTATCTACATACATCAGTTTCAATAAAAGTTATTCACTATATTGGTGCATTACAGAATACTATCCTGTTCCTACTTCACACCTACACAAAACTCGTTTAACTATTGGTACCTACTACACAACACACGGAATTCAGAGTAACTACTTTGTAATAAAATAACTAGAATGAGAATGTCAGTAATACTTTGTTACTGTGACAATAAATATCTTCAGACTTACTTCTATAGGATCCAGGCGACAGAGAGGTATCCATGTGAACTAAGTATTGCCTCGGTTTCCTTCCGGACCAGTCTCGAGCGTTTGGATCAGCATCTGTAAGTAAAGTATGTAGTAGAAATATAAATACTTAATAGATATTGCGTAATGAAAATATTAAGTTAGTGAGAATAAACAAAGAAATATGATAAGTAGGTATTTTTGTGGAATGAAATGTCGTTTTTAGTTCTTTAATACTTAGGGATGGGGATTCGCAACAGTATTGAGCATCTAGTAAAAAACTTGTTTACAAAAGTCAGATATATTCTTGTAAAGCAGAAAAAAACATGCGGGATACGGTATTCCCATTGCCTGTTTCTATTTTATATTCTAGATCAGGTGATAATTTCTCTCACATAGCCTGATACGACAAGAGAATAGGTTTTTTGGATGCTATTGAGATGGGATTGCAATGGGATTGTGTTACAAGATAAGTACAGTCGCGAACTGGGATTGTTGAGCCACTTACCAATGCTTGTAACTTGTTAATCGGCTTTTATCGGTAATTCTCGAGGTCACGAAAAGTTACACTAGATAGTATGTGTTTTTGAGAGAGATTAGATCTTTTCCCCAAACTCGTTAGTTCTGCGTAGCAAACTTTCCATTCGCACTTTTCCCCACTCGATTTTCTACCTATTCACATTTTTTTGTCATTCGCTTGCATTCCTATTCTCAAATATGTCTAACCGACATTTCGAACGATATTTTAATTTCTTATGCGATATTGTTCCCATACCGGAATTTTCTCTCTCGTTATTTTTTGCAATATTCTAATTTCTTACGCGATGTTGTTCTCATACCAAAAGTTTTCCTGCCGTTATTTTTCGTAATACTGTAATTTCTTACGCGATATTGTTCCCATTATAAAAAAATATTCGCTGTAACTTAACGTAACACGTTTGTTTCTTGCGTGATATTATTAAGTTATACCAGTATCTTCTACGGTTCCAACGAATACATATTTAAATATGAATATATATATCTACTTTTATATTTTTCATACATTATATTATCTAAGCGTCATTTACCATAGAAACTTGAGATAATAAAAAAAACGGATTGAGTAAATTTGCTATTAGAAAATCAGGACCCTGGTATATTTATCGAATAGTAAAAAAAACTCATTGAGTAAATTCGCTATTAGGAAATGAGGACTCTGGTAAAATTCAGGAATAATAAGAAAACTGATTGAGCAAATATACAATTGAATAATTACAATTTACATTGACATTTTAAGTTTGAAAGTTAGTCCGCCATTTCTACGGATCTCAGGGCTTTATTAACGAAAATTTGTTATGGTGGACAATTCTAACGTTTGACATTAATGACAAGATTTAATTAAAAATAATGAATAGCTACGAATTACCCCGAAACATATCGAGCTAAACTCGATTTAATAAACGTGAGTTATCCGTAAAATTTTCAACATGAGTTAGAAGTAATTTTTAAAAAAGACAAAATCAATTTAAATTGTATTGTTATATTTCTCATAATCGGGTGTATGCACCATGGTTATCAAATACATTTTGGAGACGTTCATGAATTGACTCGACCCATTTTCTGCAGATATCGCTCCCACGCATTCCTTCCCAGACTGCTTCGCAATGTAGTTGCAGATTTTCTTGTGTCCATTCATTTTGATACTTCCATCTTTTTAGATTGAATAAAATTATCACAGATATATTTAAACACCTCGCTATTCCACGTATGCTCAACCCTTGTTCATGTATTGTAATAAATAATATGATTTCTCGTTTCTTATTATTGATGGAGGCATTTTAGTTTTATGTTGACTTGAGTCAGACTGTTTACCTTTCAGAATGACAGTTTAAATGCTCACATGATAGACTATAAATTTCAAATTATTTCTAAAGAAGGTAATCACTATCACTACATATTATAAAACAAAGTCGCGGTCGCCGTCTGTCCGTCTGTATGTGTGCTTCAATCTTTAAAACTACGCAACGGATTTTAAAGCGGTTTTTTTCAATGGATAGAGTGATTCCAGAGGAAGGTTTATAGCTACAGTAATATTATATAATTATGATCTATACTAAAACTCCAATAATGTAACCCATCCCACGCTTTTTTGCGAGCAATATAGGTTCTTTATTATTCCAGCACTTAAGTCGCTAAGGCGATAGCTTCTTACATATTACAAGAGACACTGCTAAATTTTCCGTTTCACGTATCATTTTTAATCTTAAATGAACTGCTAAATTTTCCGTTTCACGTATCATTTTTAATCTTAAATGAAAATCTAGATACATAATAATAAAGCAATTGAGGGTCGAAAGTTTGAGAGGGTGAAAAACATGGAAGATATTTACGAAAAACCATTTAAACTAATACTAAACTATTTAAGGGGCTTTAAAATCGACAACTAAAAAGGTACATACATACATATTCTCACGCCCGTGTTCCCAAGAGGGGTAGGCAGAGCACATGAATTCAAAAATTAAGTGCCACGTTTAGCAATTTCAGCAGGTCCAAAAGGTTTTAGTGATTTTTGTCTGTTTGATGCGCATTGTCCGTGGATGTTTGGTCGCCGGGCGACTAATATTGCCAAGTATTTTCGAGAGGATTTGCTTTTATCGATTTTCTATTTTTTTTATTTAGAATATCGATAAAAGCAAATCGTAGAGGCATAGCCACAACAGATACAAATACACGGTGCTCGTGAGCATTGCGAGAGATTTCAACCACGAATTCCAGAGGCTATAAGAATTAATAAATGTTATATGAACTTAGGTCGAAACACGTTTTTTTTGTTATTATTAAGGCACATTTATACGACATTAGCAATTATTATGTATGAAAATAATGAAAATAAAATCGTGTTTCGACCTAAGTTCATATAACATTTATTACTTCATATAGCCTCTGGAATTCGTGGTTGAAATCTCTCGCAATGCTCACGAGCACCGTGTATAATGTAAAAAAAAATGCTCTAATGTCATTATTCACGGAGAAAACAGGGGACTACATTTGTATGGAGAAGTGGTGCGACTCCTATCCTCTTAATAACGAATCGACTCCGATCAGCCTTGTAAATCGGCTAATTTACGAACTGTGGCAAGTGGCTCAACAATCCCGGTTCCCGACTGTACATAAATTAAAAAAATCTAGGGTCTTTTGTCTTCTATTTTTATGATTAAAATATAATATTTTACTAATAAATATTACTTTACTTTATTACGCAAGCAAAGACACAAGTATTTCGTAGTATAACTAATTTAAAAAAATGTGCCGAAACAAGAATATGGCGAAAACGGAAGTCCAAAAAGGAATGTGACGAAAAAGGAATCAATCTAATGATGGAGGTAAGTTCGCGCATAGCTTTTATTCGGAAAAAGGGATGCGCAATACTTTGTTACAATACAGTAACTACCCCAACCACTTAAAATCTTGCCAAAGTATAATTGCTATTGTTTTAGACATAGTGACACGCTCAATATGTATTTATTCCACCTGTATTTTTTCTACCTGTGTTTTTACAAATAAAAATTCTTACTTCTTACTTATTCTGTTCTTATTTTTAGATTTTATTTTCCTTCAGTCCAAAGGGCACTGCCTTTTGTGATATTACGTAGAGAATAAAAACATACACTAAGTATTGCTAAATGCAATTAGGAACATCTTTACTTGAAACAATCGGGAGTTATATTTTATGTTCGTTAAAAAACTTTCCTTTGACCAAGTAGAAAACTACTCATCCCTGTCTCAACTGCCACAACGCCATCTAGACGAAATCGGCGAAAAACTTTAAGCGCAAGTGAGCTGTTGTTTCATGGCGAACGAAGTGCTGAAGTACACTGACAGATGGCGCTAGACGTCGATAGCGAAAAGTTGGACAAGTTTTTTTAGAATGATACAGTGAATAATTGCTAGCATGAATGACAAATATAAGGCTCAAACCCATGGCTGTTTAAGTTAAAAAAAAAATTTGGGATGGACAACTGTAGTTCCACAAGATGGATCCTAAAGTTCTGTTATTACGCTTTCATATTTTTTGTAATAAATAGTGTGGAATTATTTGCTTTTTATTCAATCGGAGTTAGAAATAGAAATAAATTAATGTTAGCCATACTCGTATGTAAAAGTGGTAATTAGTTATATTTTTCACTATTTTGTTGTTGGGTTTCTAGGAATAAGTTTGATTTCTTAGAGTTCTTTCAGTAATTTTTTAACACATTCTGAACCAAGGACCTGGCTCCCGGGTTCCAAACCATTCGCGAGATACCGAGATCCCGGTAGCCGGGTTTATTTTGTACTAGCTATAGACTACTCGGTTCCGCGCAGATGTTTTGATTTTAGGCTTGGTAGTGAATGTGTTAAATTAACATTTCATTGCACGTTTGAGAAAAAAAAATACTTATTCATAATTTTATTCGGTCTTGCTACTCGCTCGGCTAAATGTTTAGCCCGGGAACCCGTCAATTTCCGGCCTTTGTAATAATTTACTATTTTTTGCAATAACTCACAACAGTTAATTTAACTTACCGTAGGCTTCCACTAGTAGCCGGTAGAGGTTTTCGTGGCGGAACTGCATTGCGATATGGAGCGGTGTATATCCCTGTGAAAAGATGGTCATTTATTAATATGTTAAGCTTTATCACCTTCATGGTGCAATTGACGAAATAGGAACATATTAGGATCTTCTCGTACTCATTAACACAGAATCGGAGACAGACAGAAATAACAACCTCCCTTACGCACATAGAGCTACTCAAAAATAACTAGTTACAAACTGAAATTAGTAGAGTTGCTTGAACGTCACAGCCCATACATTCACATTTAACATTAAACTACCGTGAGACTCACTCATCTTATAAAATACGAAACGGCGACGGCGAGTGTGGAGGTGCCTTTACAAAGTGATGTTGTTAGTGTTGTGTGCTACCCTATATTTGACAATAATATAAATGACGATAACAACGAAGGTAGTTGTGCGCCGGTATCAGATTCGTCGAGCACGAGCAGTCGCGCGCAGAGAGCGGTGGCGCGCAGTGCGCGTTTGGCATCAGCAGCCGCCGCGGCTCTTAGATGAAGGGCTACGAATTAGCCCAAAACATGTCGAGCTAAACTCGATTTATAACTTGAGTTATCCGTATTTTATAAGATTCACATTGAAGTTCGCACACGCAGGGACTATTCACCAATTAGTTACTGAACATAAGAGACACGGCGTGCCGGTACCCACGCTACTGGTAACCAGAGTTTCGTTGTTTGTTTACCCAATGTAGCGATATGATAAGTGATTAAATTATTATTAAAATACGCAAGTATTGGCGCAATAACGTACAATATCTAAATATTAATTGTATAATTTCAGGAAAAAAATTTTTTTTGTCTAGCTAGAGCAAGTTAGACTTGAACAAAAGTCGTCACTTCTAGCGACTTGTATTTGAACTCTCTCTTTCTTTATCACACCTTCCTCGTTCCTCAAACGCTTTTCCAAAAAAAATCTTTGATTGTTTCTGTGACTGTTAGGAAACGTGATCATAATCGTTCACAAATTACGCCGCCTAGCCAAGTACGGTCACGAACCGGGATTGTTGAGCCACATGCCACTGTTCGCAATTTATTTAGTCATGTAATCAATGACCGATGTGACTGACTAGATGTCAGCTATTGGATTAGTATAGTATTACACGACCAAGTTACAAACATAGGTAAGTGGCTCAACAATCCCTGTTCGCGATGGTACGTACGCGAGCCGACATCTGCCTCCTTCATATCGGCTCCCGTATTTATATTGAGCCACTTGATATTAAACTTACTAGGATATTCTAACTGAACACCGCCATATAACAGCGACAGGTGTAACGGAATTGAATCAAGTTTCACTGAAGGAATATTTTAATACTTATGGAAGAATTGTGACTAGGAGTCCGAATATTTTCAGTCTCATTGTTGATATTGATATTATTGATCCAGATTAATAAAACTATAGCGAAATATCACGTTTTACCATCTGACTACCCTAAAATTATTAAACGTGGCACTTGATTTTTGAATTCATGTGTTCTGCCTACCCCTTTTGGGAATACGGGCGTGAGGATGAGGATGTGTGTGTGTATACCTACACCTTAGCAAACTCATTTTACTACATACATACAGTCACGCCGTTCCCAAGAGGAGTAGGCAGAGCACATGAACTCAAAAATCCAGAGCCACATTTAGCAATTTCAGGGTAACCAGATGGTTAAACGTGATATTGCAGTGACAGGTTGCTAGGCCATCGCCCACAATACACTAACCCTTTCCCAGAGTCGACTCTTACGACACCCACGGGAAGAAAGGGAGGGTGCTATTCTAACCCGGCACCACACGGGGAACTGTACGTTAAGTATAGCTAGTTCCAATAGATTTGAGGTCACGCACACAAGAACACGTTTAATGACAGCGGGATTTTGACATTCACTCGTTCAATTCGTTCATTTCCCTTTTATACAATCAGTTCTTCGTGTTATTGTGTGTAATCAGTCACTTCAACTCCCGTGGAACTAGTTACACGTGTTAGGCCTCGTTTAAGGAGTCGCGTGGAGTCGAGCGTCGCATTAGATTATTAGATTCAAACTTAAGAGGGAGAAGCTAGCCAGATGCCACGCCGCACGCGACTTGCGTCGTATCGAATCTCCTTAAACGATGCCTTAAGGTGCGTCTGAACGTGAAAAGTGAACATAAAATGAATGAAGAATGAGCAAATCTTTATGGTGAACATTCTGATACTAGCTTTAGGGTGACACACGAGCGATTAATGTCGTCGAGCCACATGTTTGTGTGCTTACTCGCCCGTAAAGTCAAAACGGAAGCAGAAGAGTTCGTTATTGCTCAGCTAAATCAAGGCTTTTCTCTACTTTACTCTTAAAATCTAACCAAGTTTATTGCCGGCCACTATACAGTCATTTTATTTGTCAGAAATATGAAATCAACTCGTTTCCTCGATAAAAAATCGAAGATTAATCACGGTTTTTTTTTTATTATTTCTGTTTAATAATCTATGTGTGACGCATGACTCAACTTGATTAGTTCTCGAGTTATTGAAGAAATGTATGCGCGTAACTTAACGTAAGTGCAATGTTAACGAAATTTTGTATGAAAAACTATATTAAGCTACGCTGGCTCTTAGCACGCCGTGCGAGTGAGACACTGATACAGCCAAGCAAATTTACTGGCACTTTCCACGAATCCACAAGTAGGTAGTGAGGTAATAAAAGGCGCGGACTTACCCCATTCTGCTTCCGCCGTCCGCACGCCGAACACCACATGAAAAAAGTGTAATGACACTTTAACGATACCGTAAAACGGGCAAATAACACTCTAACATCTGTAAGTAATTTGATTGAGAACATTATGTTTCTTGGTAAAAGTGCCTAACATGCCGAGGTTGTTGGTTATAATCTCACAGCAAACGCAGAAACTTCTCTGTAAGTTTTTTTTTGTGCAAAAATGATGTTTCATTATTCCTTTTTCCCCGTTTATAATTAGTTTTGGTTCGCTAATATTACACATATTTTCTGTAGTTAGCAACGTTCCAAAAAAATTGCAGACACAGAGTGGTACAACATGAAAAATTAAAAGAAGCGCAAACGATTGACTTTTTGTGCGATCGGGTCTGCGGCGCACAAAATGTCTGTGAGGATTGTATGCATTGTGCACCGGACTTTTTGCGCGTCGTGTGCGTTCGTGTGTGTTACTGCATGTAATTCCATAGGTTCTATTTTCACAGACTAAAAAGTCCGTCGCGGATATTCTGTCGTCTGCGCAGGGCCTAAGACAGATATTTGAATACCATACCGTAAAATGGGTACAGATCCTTTTTTTCCTATAGAGGTATAGGTTCCACATACAGGATGATAATGAAATCCCTAACGATATCATATTTAGATACCAGTTTGTTAATAAAACTTAATATAAATTGGGTAGTTTCACATTTTCTTTTACACTTAAATAAAAAATTCTTCTCAGTCGTTCACTCTTGTCAGAGTGGTCGTGGTTGGGCAGACGAGGCACATGAAGCGATGTTAGATAGATCTTCCCTTATAATATATAAAAAATTACGATAGATAAAAATTACGAGTTATCAAAGTTTTCCTAAAAAGTGCTAACATTATTGACACCGCGCGGGCAACTGGGTACAAGCGCGCGCGGTGCACCGTCCCGCGCCCCGTCGTCATCCCCTTTCACCTAGCGGTTTATAGTACGCGCATTTTTAATATTTTTTTGGGAATTTTCCGATGAGAAATTATTAAATAGTTAGTGATTCTGAGTATCAGGAATTAATTTCGTTATAGATTTTATTATCACCCTGTATACATACGTACCGTCACACCTTTCCTCTCTATATGAACAAACCTATTCTTTTCTTTATATCCTAGACATTATTATTTACTTTCACCAGTTCGTCCCCTTATCTCACTATTTCTTATACTTTATCTCACTATACATGGTGCTCGTGAGCATTGCGAGAGATTTCAACCACGAATTCCAGAGGCTATAAGAAGTAATAAATGTTATATGAACTTAGGTCGAAACACGATTTTTTTTACTATTATTAAGGCACGTTTATACGACATTAGCAATTATTATGTATGAAAATTATAAAAAAAAATCGTGATTCGACCTAAGTTCATATAACATTTATTACTTCTTATAGCCTCTGGAATTAGTGGTTGAAATCTCTCGCAATGCTCACGAGCACCAAGTATATCCTTCAGTAATCATACAACTTCCATACTTCTAATGCTCTCATTTCTACTGTATTTATTCTACTTTAATGCTTCATTTGCCATACCCAACTTTTGCTATCGTACATTAATGTTGGAATGAGCGCCCCTCTGTGGACAGTCAGACGCGCCTTCTTCGACACCTTCTCACTGCTCGCAAGGGCGCGCAACGCTCCATTAACCATGTTTCCTACATTCACTTTTCTTTCTTTACAGGTATGAAACACAGAAAATAGAATCCTATAGAAGCTTGGATGTTGGTTTTGTATTTAGATACTCATCCCAATTTACGATACTTTATCTAAATATTTAGTAAAAACTTAAAGCTAAATTTAATCGCAATCTTATTCGGCCGATGAATTACTGCTTCACAAGATGAGAGTCACGGTAAACACTATAAATGAATCAGACAATAAACGTACAAAAAACAACACCTGAGGTTTCATTGCCAGAAAATCACATCCAAGTAAAATACAGCTTAACTTTTATCCAACCTGTTTAAATATTCTACCGACGGTTCAGCTATTCGTGAAGGTAGAGGTACTGACCGAGCGTTCGTAAACGACATGACGAGCGACACCAGCCAGTAGTTTCACTAAATTTTCATCGCCGCGCTTGCACGCCCAATGCATCGCAGTCTGGAATGAAAAGCTTATGATGCTACACAGTTCATAATAACAACACTTAAATAAATACCCTACTGAAAAATAAACCCCTGACTTAATGAAATAATCGAACATCGTAATTTCTAAATCGATGCCAAAATTTGTTAAGCAAAATACCAAAATCTAAGCCAAAACACAACTCCCATCACGAAACAGTTTGGAAACAAAACACGAGAGTGAAGAAACAAATTACTTGATTGCCAGGCTTTTATTTTATATATGTAAAACACTTTGATGGACAATATAATGCCGAAATTATAGCTCTTTATAATCGGAACGTATTAGGATGATTTGCATCCAGATTAAAGATTATATTTTGGTAAACGTAGGTGTTATTAGCATAGTTATAGGAATTAGCTTGCTATCATCATTGGTCATTTTAATTTTTAAAACGTTTTAGTGAGCAAAGCATAATTTCAAGGAACCGGTGGTTTTATGATAGCTTAAGATTAAGTTTAACAACTGTTTAGGCGGGTTTTGTGGTTTAATCAGATAAGTTGATCAAATTATTTTTGCTGACGCCTTGTGAACATCTAATTTTATAAGTAGCTGGTTTCGTGTCATCGCTTTGTGGATTAACCCCCAATTGCAGCGTTGTCTAAAAGTTCGATTACTAAATCGAGATTTCAGACAAAAATTGTGTCATATTTGTTTGCTGAAATCGACAACTACGAGTACGTATTTTTTTCTATAATTTGGGGAAACCATATTACATTAAAACAAGTTGTTATGGGAGGGGGTCTAATTATAAGGTGACTTTACTGGAAAACAGACAGAACCCAGAGAGGCCTGGCCCTAAATAAACAATATCCACTTTAATAAAGATCGCATTAGATCTGGCTCGGAATTGAGCATTAAATCCCTTGCAGCAAAATTCGTCGTAGAGCTGGAGCGCTTCGTCGGCCACAGTTTCAGTCAGCAGTTAACTCGAGATATATATTACTTTATCTGAGGGTACGTACCAATCGGCGTATGTACAAGATGTAGGCGTGATCGTAGCTGATTCAGTGGGGTAGTTAGTGGCGGGCGGTCCTAGGTTCGACGTCGCCCGGAGAAATATTGGCCTCGGGGGAAGCTCTGTTAATTTGCCGCTCACACAGGGTACTAGTACTGCACGATTTTCCACGTATCTACCTACGCGCTCGCGCGGACAACGTCAATATTGATGGAGGCATTTTCGGACCGTGTTTTCCGTAACCAACTGTTTGTAACTTGTTTATATGTTTGCTGGTGTTTTAGGGCCGACTGAAACCTCAATACGTTGGCTGAGTTGAGTATTAAACTAAGCTGTCAGAGATTAAAGTCTAGGGTCTGATGTTACCGTCACAACTGCGTGTCACTTGTCACTTCACTTCACTTCAAGGTTGAGTGGTTTCAGTAGTTTTCGTTTCTAGTGATTTGCATGCTTAATAATGTCAGTTTACAGCAATAACACTAGAAACTTATATTTAAGTAGTTTCACCAAAATGCAAAGTGGATTCAACAAAAAAATAGATAGCATTAAAAAAACTTAATAACTACTAAAGGTAACAGAAATGTAACAGCCAACTATACTTACATACTGCATCGGAATGAGTCCGCACCATCGAACGCCGATCACGAGTCATGTCAAAGAAAAAAACACGTAAATAAACAGTGTATAAAAAGCTTATTAATATTTATTACAAATAATGCTCTACGGACAAGGGATCTTCTACAAGATTAAGGTCCTTTGAGTCCTTAAAAAGCTTATTAAGTCCGCGTTTCCGGGTGAGCCGGCAAGCGAATTACTAATTTATTGTCGGTTAGGCTAATAAATTTAAAACGGGATTACGTGGTCCGTGCACAAAGCAAAGCTTTATAATTTGTCCGATATAAATCTCGTGTTTCCTTCAAACGATTGCCTTTATCATTGCGCTAAAGGCGAATTTAAGAAATTCTTGGGTATATAAGAAAGCCACTAAAAGTAATAATTTCTTGAAAAAGAATGTCGCATATTTTTGGGGTTTGTTTCATGTTATAAATAAAGTTTAAGTTAAATTGCATAAATAATCAAGTTTATAACTGCCACGTATTAGTTCGATTCATTGCTTGAGGTCTTTGTTTTAGCTCCGTCCCTGACATAAATTAACGGTACCTCCCTACATCACTTTTAGGAGTCAATAAACTTATTCCACTTCCGTCCACTTCGACGTGTAAATTGTTAAAGGTCATTTTATTTCGAGACTTTAAAAAGCAATATTGTGTTTTGTGACGGACCATAAAACAAGTGCACGTCGGTGTTAAGTTACTGTTATGTATAGGAAAATAGAAAAAATAAACAGAAATTCGAATGTAGTCTGTAAAATTATAAGAGTACTTGGGAAAAATATTAGATACTTAAATAATCTAGTTAATCTTAATTTCTACTGTATTGTCGAAATGATAAAGTTAACTCTGTCAGCACACCGTGCATCGAAGCCTGTTGAAATTTTTGAACAGGGGATGTCCTTACTTTACTGAAATCTCAGAACGCACGATTACTTCCGAATGATGCAGACGTGTTTATGTGTGAATTATCGTATCTTCAAATATCGAATCAAATATCCCAGTTCACCTCACACCCTTGAATTTTATGTACAAAATTTTGGCAACAACTGTTTTTCAGTAAAGAATGTCTTTTATTTGTACTGTATTATTATTTGTTTCGTAATAACTGACGTGGGCGGAATATGTCTTGCCAAACAAAGCCTAGTAAAGCAGAGTGCAGGACACGGCGCGTCTCACTGTGACATCCGTTGGCACGTCATATTGATTGCTTTTGCATGTACGTCAATTAGGATACGCGGAACGATGCGTCTTCGACACGACTAATTATTGTCGTGTCAACCTGAGTAGGTATGTAGGTAATTACGGGGTATATAGCCTGACAGCTCCCGTGATATATGTGTCAATAAGTTCATCTCGATATATATGTACTGGAATGCGTGAGATGGGATTTGGAATTATCTTAGTTTGCTAGTCTATACTTACGCCCTGTAGATTCCCAGGTGGTTGGTGGCATCGCAACCGAGAAAAAAAGGATCAGTTTATATAAATAAGAAAATATCTTTAAATGTGGAATCAAGCGTAGCTGTTAATCTTACTGAAATAAATGACGTCGAGTGTAATACTTCAATGAAAATGAATTCTTGTTGGATTAATCGAAGTAAAAATTAATAAAATTGATTCACATACTCCATTTGTACTCTGTAACTTACCGTAAAAGGATCCTGAAACAATAAAAACACAATGTTAAAGAGAGGCGTAGAAAATAAAATCGATCAGTTTTCAACTTGGTCATTACTTAACATCAATATGTACCATTATGGGGTAAGCCGGTACATTTTAGTCCAAATTTTAGTGCTCCCATTATGTAGCTTGCATTAGCGCGGGCAAAAATAAGGTTACAATTCTTGTGAAAATTGCGCTGGCACGGTAATCTCACGGGGCCATTAATGAAATTGTAATTTGAACCCGCATTGATTTAAACTGTGGTTCAAACTTGTAATATTTTTTAACCACACATATCATAAATCCTTTCCAATGCGTTCAAAAACCGTAGATTTCAATGGATTAAATGAAAATGTTTATGTCTATAATAGTAACGATATGGGTTTCATGTTTCGAAGATCAACCAAAATAAATTGAATAATAAAATTTAGCCAAAAGGAAGCGTCAATTTGAATAATCTCTACGATTAAAAAAAACCTAATCAAGTTTTACTCAGTGCCAAGTTTATTTGCCGTTACTTTTACGTTATTCCATTGGTTTTTTTTAATCACGTCAGTCGCGATTTAGTTTTCTTTGCCGTCGTGGTTTTTAATATTTTTTTGAAGTTTTGATAAAACATGAATAGTTATCATGAAAATGAATAGATATGGCTACTACAACGTCGTAACAATTGCAGCTTGAAAAGCTTACAGTTAAATACTAAAGCGCATATGATGATTTCATGGAGTGGAGGATGACCAAACATACAATATGGTTGCTGGAAAATGTTTTATCTCTTTTTAGGAATTGTTTAACAAAAATGACTGCCAGCTTATGGACTATTGAATTGAAAACACAACTTAACATGTGACGGCCGAATAGCCCAGCAGTTAGAAACCTGTGAAGCTTTTGATTTGCTTTCGAGTCTTAGATGTTTATCTATATATAAGTAAGTTTATCAGTTGTCTAGTACCCATAACACAGGCATTAAATTGCCTAGTTTGGGAGTAGGTAATTGGTGTAAATGTAATCTAGTAATATTTATTTAATAAAAAGTGTGACCACTAAATATGTATCAAGAAGGTAAGTTTCAAATTACATGCTTTCCTCAAAGGATAATCCGAAGGATATATTGAAAGCCAAAATTAAAGTGACTAAGACTGACCGCATTTTTACAGTAATTATTAAAATGAAGTGTAAAAAAAAATAGAACTGCGACGAACTGTAGATATATTCAGAACCCAGTTTCTTTCTAAATTAATCCGCTGAAAGGAGCGAAGGAAAAAAGTGGGCAACAATGAATTTGGTGACCTTGGTAAGACTTTTGCTACTAGGCCAGTAAGTGTGATTATTTCCAAGTTTAGATTATATTTTCATTTGGTCAAAATATTTACATACAAAACAATAAGTCACTTAACCTAATTAAATTAAAGTTAAACTAAAACTACCTATTCCCTACCTATAAAGCATATAATACATCGTCAAAAGACGAGTCTAGCATTGTCCCCAAGACGCTGGCCGCATTACCCGCTGCACAGCTATCCCTAGCATTTGAGCGAGGTAAGCGCCAGCTCTGGGGTCACCTGATGCCAGAAGCAGCCTTTTGCCCAGGTCTTTCATGAAATGTTTAGTATCCAATGACCACGGTCCCAACGTTTCAAGAGCAAGCGTCGCAAACTCATAGTAGTTGGTTAAACCACTATATTTGCGACGCTTACTTATCTGGGCCTGCTCGGCAGCCGCTCCTGCTTTCTGAGCCGTGCCAGTAAGTCATGCCTCTGTTGCCTATTTAATAAATAGGAATAGGTATATGACGTGAAATCTACCTAACACTATCAGAATTCAGAACTCGGTCACCAGCAAACTACTAAGACAGTAATAACCTAGTAATAGCGACAAAATGTTAAAATTAATTCTGTTATTTTTCGATGTCTAGTAAGACCAAACCGAGAGAAATAGAACATTGGGGATTAACGGCAGTTATCACGTTTGTCGAACGCAATCTAAACCTATGCCGCTCTCACGGTAACACCGGTCAGGTATGAGAAAACATAATGTAAACCATTAAATAACTTTCCGTATAGTCGGCATCCATAATGTACGGCTCGGACGTTCTCGCGAGAGCCGAATTACCTACTAAACTGTAAAAAACGTAGATAAAAGCGAGGGCTGTGCATATTCCCATGATCGGGAGACGGTTCGACGGCGTTTTAATACACCCATAATCGTCGTTCGATGGAGGATCATATGAAATATGTAATACCGCTAATAGGTCTCGGTGGGTAGCTTCCTCAGCGGTTGCTCGGCCAATTTTGCCGTTGGTAATAACCTTAATATCCCATCAGTGCTGTGGCCCATGCGTGTACAAAGATGAGGCTCGGTAATGACGCGACCGCGCCCTCCCGCCCCCGCTCTCGATAATTCACATCTATTCAATAAATCAACGTTGCCTAACCTTCACATTTTGCTCATAAAACTGTTTGACCTTTCGTAATTAATGCGATGGTGTCTCTGTTGTTTCGCTGGAACTTATATAACATCTAGGGACGGACATAACGTCTCTTCCAGCAATGTCCTCGAGTCCGACAAATTAATTGGTAAGACACAGATGATAAAGAGTGGTTAAGTAAATGACGATTCCGCCAATTATACAGTGCTTAAAAAAATTATATTACAGGCGCTTTATTATTGGTGACTGATTTATAGAGTATACCATACATTTAGCCAAATTTCCATACCTAAACTTCAAAAATAAACCTTGTGGAAATTTGGTAAGATACATTTTTATGGAAAAAATCGTAAAAATGTGTGTGTGTAGCTGTGTTGCTGTTTCTACGAGAAAATTTGCACGTATTCACAGATATCATAATTTTATTTTACTAGACTATAAACATTTCCACACTGAAAACTACAAATAAATTCGCAAATAAAATGTAATTTAGACCGGCAATTTGTCATTCTAGTTGAACACTCCATTTATATATTATTCAGCAGAAAAAAAACTGTTAATCTCAATCAAGGAATGTTTTGACGCGAAATAATTAGTTACAGAAGAACTTTCGAAAAATATGTGCAAATGATACGCTCATATGGTTAGAAGTGTGTTGAATGAGCATTTCTAAAATAAGGAGTAATTTATTATCGAAAGCAGTGGTGTCGTAGTGACGCAAACATTCGTCGACAGTTATTAAGCGTCAGTACAACGCAAGTACGAACTCGGCGGCCGGGCACTCGCACGCACTCTGTAACCGGGGATATATTGTCATCTCTTTTGCGGGTGGCATTACTTACATTCAAAACTAGCATAATAAATCAACGACACGAATACGTTCACATTATTCTATTCGTATTCTGAAACCAGCTGTAGACATGGTTGTGTTACAAAAAAACCAGGTATTTGAATTTGTCAAACTAGACACTTCGAGTCCGTGAAATATTTAAGTGGAAACCGAGTAAAACTAATGACCGTTTCACGTGCGGCAGTAATTAAGTGGTTTACTTTAGAATTTTACGGCGCCCTAAAATACTGAAATCAATAAACATTAATTGATTTTCTGAATTAAACTGATAAGTAGAAAATCTTTCTAGATTTAAGACGCGCAGCGGAGCAATTACAAATAAAAAGAATATTTAAAGTAACCGTTTATCAGAAATCGTAAAAGTTGAGACTGATAGCAGTTTTAATTGTACACTAAAGGCTTATAATTACTAAGTATTCGACAATTAGGGTGTATAAGTTTAAAGTGAATTTAGAGTAGACAATGTGGAGGTAATTGCGGCGCTGTTAGCGGCTGCAGCGGCGATGTGTCGTTAATAGTGTTGTGTGTGTTAATTTTGTTTGCGCGTTAACTTTATTTCGGGGCGGCTAATAAATAGCGTGATGACAGGTGTCAGCTGCTCCACCGCCTCTGCACTCTTGCGTCGATGTCTCATTCCTCACGTTCTACTCCTAAATTCTCTTATTTTATCAACGCTCCGTTCAATTTTCGTTTCGTTCCTTCGCGATTCTATTTGTTTGTGTTAGCGTTATCGTGTTAGTTGTGCTAATCCATTCCGCTCGAGATGTTACATTATTTAACTTACCAACACGAGCTATTTTGTTTACACAACTACACGTTTTAATTTATCGGTGTTTCCCTAGTAGTTTTTCCTGTACACTGACAACTTTTAATAGTTCTTGATGAAATGATATACACCAGTCATCCATCAAAATTCCTGTATAGGATGTAGTATATTTTATTTAAGGTGACAAATTGTTTTTACAGCGATAAGAGCGTCGAATAAAACTGTAAACCTTGACGCAGGGGAAAGATTTCATTAGGCAGATCGATTTTATTGGTATTCGGAACATTGCACTGGCAGACGAGCGGAATGCAATCGAGGATTTTTGAACGGTTATAAATTAACCGCTCGAAGACAAACCGGACGAAGATTTATATGACTTAATGGCGAAAAGCGACCGACGAATTATTCTTGGCGGCGGGGAATTCTTAACCTTTTGATTGACAATTCCGAGATCGCGCCGTCTCCGCCGCCGCTCGTAAAACTCGGGCCCCTCCATATCGCTAAAGGCAGGTAAGGTATTAAACTTTCAAAATAATTGATCTTAAACAAACAGACCGTTATTTATTCTAGTTATAAAAGTTACTCAGGGAGTGAAATAAAATCATTTGCCTTAGGATAATTGTTTTTTTTTTACACTAAATAAAATTATTAATATTTAAAATGAGAATGTAAAACGTTAGGGCCAAACTAAAAAACTTCCTGAAAACCGAATCAAAACTTTAGAATATGGAATAAATCAAGATATATTTCTTTTTGTATAGTTAATTACAGAAGGGCGCTATATAAATAAAGGACGGTCGCCCATTGAGGCAGAACGCGATGCGATCGCCACGGCGCGCCTTGTAGCGACAAGCAAATGCACTTATCTTACCGGCATGTGAAAAAGTGTTTTCAACTCGCTGTCGTCGGTTAGTTGCGCCTGCCCGCCGGAGTCATTGCCTCCAGAGGTTACGTTTCAACAGGATTTGGAGACCCAACAAAACAAGTTACAAATCAGAATGGGCGCCGAACAGAGGAAACAATAAGTCCCTCTTAACTCTCGTTTTTATTCCTTTTATTCTATTGTATTCTTCCCTCGCCACGTTTGTTTACATTACCGAAGAGTCATGAATGAAATAGCACTTCTCGCATAGACGACCGTGACGGGCACGTTTCGGAGAAAACAAAATCTTAATTAAGCTCCCAATTAGCAAATCGTCGATACATCAGCCGGCACTGTTCGGCCGTCGTAAAACCGTCAACGCATCACTATAAAAGCAAACAGAAGTCTTTAAAACATCGATACAAATAAATTGTTCGACCAGGAATGAATATCAATAAATTGAAAATGTAACTCGTAAAAACATATCATCGATTATTGTAAACAGCTGGCGGGCATTTATGCAAAACGACTTGTTCATTGGGCCAATTCAACGGCGGTAGCGAAGATAGGGCAGCTTTAATTGAAACTTACAGATTGGACCCGGGGCCACTCCTCGCAGCACCGGCGCCTCCAGTTGCGGTTGCATTCTTTTTCTAAACCCCATCAGTTATCGATTTGTGTTTTGATTACAATCCATTATTCAAACGCATAACAAGATGAACGGGATGATAACCAGCGAGCAGTACGTCCTGACGCTTTTATAAACAACGCCTAACTCGCTAACCCTGCCAAACTTGGCAATTTACATAAATTGAAAACTTTTGTTTGACAAAGACCTTATTAAAATCTTGAAGAGAACTTTAATTTGCGATGACAGCTACATCATTAATCTTATTATAGCGCACATGACTTCCTAACTTTCGCACCATAGTGAAAAGAGGAGAGAAGGAAGCAAGGATTGACTACCATATCCTCAGTGGCATTAAAAATAATAGGATAAAACTTTTTCACACTCGGTCTTGCTTAATTAGACAGCTGTAATGACGATCAGCCGGGTCTGCCTTTACCCCGGTTGCAGTTAATTCTGTTTACTCAATTGATTGTGGCACTTAACCCGAGCCATGCCAGTTGCGCGTAAATCTTCCTAACGGCTGGTGCACCAACAAGACCACGAGAAGGCCATTCGTGATAGCGGTTATCGGCCCGTCCTCATCTCGCATTTCGTTACGTTTTGTTAAACAAATAGAACCGCGGGCCGGTAGGCAGATCCTAATTAAAAACTATATCCAGCCGCTGTCGTATATTACGCAGATGGAGGCCTTAGGCAGTTAGTCACTGCGTCTGGCCGCCTCCCAGTCGTTTAGTGTTTATAGCTTTGCGGCGACAGAAGAATTCTGTTTCTTTGACTTCTTATACACTAAACTTGTAACGTTTTCTCGGCGCTCAAAGCATTTCTTCTAATTAATTTTGTGTTTTCAAATAATATACAATAAATTAAACGTATGCGTCGGTACTTAAAGGTGGATGTAATTACTATTCTGTATGTAGGATATTTAGTGTATTATAATTATGTCTCACCTTTGTCACTTTGCGTCGACTCTAGCAAGAACACTAAAGCAGTTTAGTATTTCGCGTAAAGAAATCGTGGGTCCCCAAATCTAACATACATATTTCAAACATTCATGTCAACCATATTTGTCTTTTGATGCAGCTTTGAATTATTTCACTATATTGTTTGTCAAAATGAATGAAAAAGTCAAAAATTTATCTATTTTCGTAACCAGATAGCCAGGCAGAACCATATCGTTCTCACGGAGATTCATTTTTGACAATTAACTGATAAAATGTTTTTTATGTATTAGTTTCAGTTCAGTTGAGAAATGATCCTATAGCTATGCCCAAAACTACTATCCGTTTATAATTTTCCTCAAGACACATCTTCATTTTTATCATAACAAACGAACAAGAAAACGTGCCCCTAAAACACTCACCTGATGATCAGAAGCCAATTAAATAACAAATTACAAATAAGAACAAACATTTCAAGTTAATTACAGACAAAATCCAATTGAATGTTTGATCAATTCATAATAAGAAACAATTGTATGTATAAAAATATATGCGAGAGCGAGCGCGAGGTGGAAGTAGCGGCATCCGAGTCTTGTTTATAAAATAGACCAAGAGTCAACCTCAAAACTTAAACATTAAAAATGTATCGCCTGAACACGATTTGTCACAATTAACACAATTGGTTGATTTTATTTATTGAATTAATAACTTTCCTCGAAAATTTTTCCAGTCTACATTTAGTGCCGCTGCCTACATTTTCTTTTGAACATATTTAAGTCGAAATAAAAGGTCACTTGTGGTTTTTTGGGAAATATAAGTACTAAATATCAAAAAACGAGAAAGAACACATGAGAGAGTATATAAAATGATTTGCTATTAAAAGAAATACATTTCCGAAGCCATATTCAGTACTTAAGTATCATCGCGCGCTAAGTTAGTTTTATCTACACCTACAATTCCACAATTTTATTTACAACATGTACTATTGAGACAGTTTTAAAGGACTTGTTAAATTTTTTTCCATATTTGTAAGTCTGAGTTTTCAGGTTGCATTAAAAATCAGCCTTGCGTATCGATCCAGCATAGTGTGTTCTGTTTTACTCATCATTCGGTATATAAGTGTTAAAGTAATTTTAATAATTAGTGCTATTTAATCTGTATCCGTGTCGAATTATTGTTAATAATCACTTTTATTTACCGTACATATTGTACTTATTCAATTAAATTGACTATATACCATGTTATAATATAAACCCCTCTATGTAAACTAAAGTCGCCTGAAGTTTCGTTTTCACATTTTCTTTCTTTTGTATACACTTATGTATCTAGCACTAAGTTGACATTCGCACGTGAACGTGTTTTCTGTTTATCTTAATAAATATTACCTAGAATATACAAGCATCAACTCTCGGCCTATAAAGCGCCCAACCCACCTCCTCCGCACTAAAAATTCGATCTTATCTCCCATATTTTAATAGGTTCCCGTGGCGGCACCTCCGCGCTGACCAGTAATTGTATAAAGTATCTCTGGAGGAATAAATTCAATATTCCGTTGCGGGGCCGGCCGAGACCCCTCCGCCGTCGTGATAAAGCTTAAATCAACACACGAAGTAATTACAATCGAGCCACACTTCATCACAGATGCGAATAGTGATTAACTATCGCCCGCCCTTGGTTCCGCGCTGCTTGCGTTGAGACTATGCCGACTTCTTGGTTTGAATTAGAACCGAAATTGGAAGGGAGCATATTTTAATGGCTGTGACTTAGTTAACATGTCCCCGAAGGGTTTACTGATTTCAATTTGTGACGAGAATAGTCGCTTCCGTTCGGAGATAACTCAACGGGCTGAAACCAGAGTCCCATTCAACCACTAGAGCATTGTTTGAATACGAGGACCAATATTTTCTATTCGCAAATGTTACCGCATTTATTCATTGATGTTACCACAGTTCAAATTATCGAAAACAGTGTGATGCTACAAAACGAACAAAGTGGTCGAGTCGAGAGATCCGCTTGATTGATAAACAAGCCCAACTACGCGTCGCAGGATTTCCCAATTCGTCCCTTTTAATTTTAATTAATTAAAAGTTTTGTCTGAATAAAGAGTGCCCAATTTTAACGCAAGGGTTGTTCTCGGTGAACTTCTTTTGTATTTTATTCTAAAAAGAGAAGTTTTTCAGTAAAACAACGCTTAATCTGCAACAAAATATAAAAGTTTCACAATAATGTACACGCCTGGGGCGAGGAGATCATCAAAGACGGGAATAAATCTTGTCTAAACTTGCCTAGCTATTTACTTGATTAATTATTTAAAAGAAGTATTAATAAATAAGGGTTTACCGAGGGACAATAGAATCTAAAGATACAAGCGGACAGGGAGGATGTATAAACTGTTTAAAACCATTCAAATACTTTAGAATGTTGCTACAAATCCTAAACGTGTTCTCGCATGGCAGCATAAATACTTATATGAATATATACTGTAATAGCACATGTAGTACTTCAGCTTAATGCAGAAACAGTGTCTATATATACGCATTTATAGCGTAATGAGGCCGTTATGCCTCGCACAAATTCGGTACTGCCGTGGGCGCGCTGCGGCGGGCTCGCACCTACTTCGCTGCAAGCGTCCTCCCAATTAGCCTTAAAATAATGAACATGTTTTATATTTCCACGGGAGTGCGGCGTGTACTTATCCCGTTTGCCCCGGGAGGTCATGCGGCCATACCCTCTCCCGGGTTGTGTTTTACACGAGAGTAACTTCAAGTATAATAATTATTAAGGGACATGTCGGTTGTATTTTGGATCTAGCGGCGTGGAGTGAGTAACGTTTTGCGTGTAAAATTATCCCCGCAATATTGCGGTTGTGAAGTTTACCGACGTTCATTAGTTGTATTGTATGCGTGGAGTGGAGTTTATATCCAAGCCGCTCACGCCAGCACGCTACTCTCTTTTCACCCACATAAGTAATCATCCATAGTCGTGAAATATTAACAATAGGTAAATAGGTTAAGTCACGTGCTGCTATTAGGTACATATCTAAATTTATTGCGAGTATCGTCGCGTTGTGGCTATAAATTTAAAATCTTAGCAAGCACGTTGACGGGGACACTTTACAGTTAACATTTTAATAAGTATTTAACTGCTTCCTGCCTCTTTGGTCTACAAATAACGCAGCGGCTGCCAAAGATTTAACTAAGACTGAATAAATAATCAATTTAGCCAGTCCCGCGCTGATCGATTGCCACAATAGCGGGCGGATGATATACTCCGCGAGCCGGGGCGATAAATAATCCGAGACAAATGTTTGGAGCGTCTCCGGAGAGCTGCGGTGACACTAAATTTAAAAGCTTCAATTGTACAGAAATAACCAAAACGCGGTTCAGATCTTTCTCAAACTAATCGGGTATCGGGTGGTTGACGACAATCGTGATTGACTGCGCAAGTGAACGTTTCTAATATAAACAAATTAATACGTGGCCCGCGGCCCGCGGCGGCTCACATAATTTAGAGCGCGACACTCGCGAACGTATGGGGGTTTTAATGAAGAATCGCTCCCGAGCGTCATTAAATGCATTAACAAAAAAAATATGACGCCCGCAAGTTGTAAATCAGCGTCGCACAACACAATCTCTACTCTTATGAAATATGGGTTTCCTGTCTAGTTTTGATTATCATCGCGAAGGAAACATATATTTCTCAAAAGTTCTTTTTAAACTACATTTTTAAAACATCTCCGTTCTCTTTTCCCGTTCCATTTGTTATTTATTGTTTGGGTAATTAAATAGGTAATATGTTGCTATGGTAATCTTGACTAAGCTTTTAAAGTTGAAATCCAAAACAACACCATTATCTCTACATTAACATGTTACATGTGTTAATCACATCCTCTTAGGGTCGTCTTATCAAAAACGGGAGCAATTTTAAGAATGACTGCGCCTATAAATAAAGGAGTATTTACATTAATTATGAGCTTAATTGTGTAGAATCCCTTTGATTTACAAGCCGCTCATAGCCGCCGCAAACGAATTGTAGTGGCTTAGCGGAGCACCTCGGGCTTTGACTGCCGTCTCTCGGTTCAAATTATTTTTGTTGTATAATATAGAGTTAGGTAGACGAATCCAGATGAAAGTGAATTACACGAGCGGCTGCACCATTCATTTCCAAGGATTAGCAGATATGTGCAGTTTGTGTATCTTACACGGATTTAGATGGCAGCGATAAATTTAGAATGTTAAGTACAAGATGCCCACCCACATTAATTTGTAGCTTCGTCTTTCAGCGGTGGGAGAATAAAACGACGGTTTAATTGGTTTCTAGTTATGAATCGGCATGTAGAATGTAATTCACGAAATGGGGACCTTAAATTGTGATGGTAAATATGTTCAGTACATAGAGCAGGGTTGGCTATTGCGGGGTAGGATAAAAGCGGTTGTTCGCCGAGCGCCGAGAGCGACGCGCGGCGCGGCGTGTACGCCGGCGGCCATCGCGGCGACATGCGCGCGCCCGCGGCCGCCCCGCGCCACACACCTCACTCAAATACGACAAACAACCTCTAATTCCACCACATCCTACACAAAACAATACCTCTCAAATTTATCCATCAAATATCTCGATGCAGCCGAACAATATACGGTTCATCTTGCTAACATTTAACACAACAGGCTCCGGCGATACATCACTGAAGCTCGGAGTTAGCAAACTACGAATCGCATCGGAATAGAACAATCGAATAATTTTCACAGATAGCGGACAAACGGTGGACTGGACCGGTGCCGGCTCTATTTCTGCCCGATGTTTAGAAACAATAGCTCTGCCATGCAATTAGTTTATCCGATAGATGGTGGTCGAACGAGTCGTAAATCTACTCTCTTACCACCAGTACGTAGTTGCGGCGCCGTATGTAGATTCGGCTCGGTTAATTAATGTGCCGTGGTAAAGTGCGAGGCCTCTCCCCCGCAGCCCCACTTGGGTTTCGTAAATTGCGCAACCATCTCCCTTACGTACAACAACTCCCAATTTTGGCAAATTAAAATTCGACGGTTTAAGAGATTGCTGGTTAACAAACGAGATATTTTTGTTGTAGCTTTACTCCTCGTTCTATTTCATCCGTAGCTTTATTAAAAGGGATCGTCTAAGCTAGAAACCAGTTAACTTTAAAGATAAGATTCTTTTGAGTTAGGGATTACAGATGTAAATTCCTTTACTATGGTATTCAATTTCTAGTTAAGAAAAGTGGTTCTCTATATCTCTGTTTATATGTAGTAGGTAAATAAGCAAATACATACGTGTCTCAAATAGGTAATAGTTTGTCATGTGATCTTCGCAATAGCGTTGAGTGACGGATCGCAGGCGACGGGCGTCCCCACCCTCATTATCCCTTTCATGCTGAATTTCAATTAGCATGCTTTCGTGTTTTGCAATAACAAACCGAACCCCGTTTGGTGAATACAATGCCGACGGGTAGAACAGAGTCGGAGGGCCGATGGGTATTTACCATTTATGGCAGTGGATCTCACAATAGGTTACACTACACGTGGTGGAGCATAGGAGGTGAATCGATTTTGATTAAGTGGTTACCAAACTAATGGTTCAACAATGTTTATCAAGGTATTTTTATATCAATTTTACGATGTTTATCGTTGGATTTAAATTCTGCGCCTTTTTTTAAAATTTTGATCCCATACAGATTGCATTAGACTTATTGTTAGTTTGCTATTTATCGTTACAGGCCCAAATAATCGTATCGTCCATTTTTGACTTTTTTTCGCAATAACATAGCTACATGACTCATTCGCTGTGGGATTCTTTGCAAAATAATGATGAACTTGATTCACGGTAATGAAGTGTTGAACAAAAACATTTGTTAGTCTCTTTTATGAATGTCTCCGAAGAGCCGTGACGTGCCCGAAGTTAAACACTTAAATTCTTAATCTATCAATCTGAGTGGCAGCGTTCTTGGCGCCGCCATCAAATTACTAAAGCAGCACGAACGCCATCCTGTCTCCTTTCAAATTTGATTGCGTCCAACATCACACGCCCATGAAGTCTATAATGAAATGGCCGTATAAAAACAAAACTATGGGCATATATGATTAGCTCGATACAAGAGTAAGGTAGAGCTAAACAAACAACCATTACAATAACGCTGCGTCACCGTGTTAGAAATCACTTATTGTGGGAGTGACTTGCACTTGCCAGTGCCTTATGCTGGGCGCGCGATGGGCGCAAGCGTTGTTGCCAGACCCCCCTTACGGCGGCCACAGATCATCAACTTATTGTTTGTAAAGGTCGAATTTGGTCAATACAATTGAAAGTTTTGACGCATACCATCAGATAAGTAATAGCGAACGAGCAGCCCGTCATCGAGTTATTGACTATGTTTGTCTATTTAAGATTACTTTTATCGATAGTATTTCACCAACTGGAGAGAGATCGGATTCAACTACGAATTATGGGATCGCGTCGAACAAATGTTAATTTTTACAATAGAGGACGCTTTAAAATTGGAGTAACGCGGAGGAGTATTAGTAAACCCTTAGATAAGGCGTCGATTTTTATCTCGGGGCGCTGTAACAAAAAATAATAGAGGACGATCTTGTCGACCCGACCTGTGTTCGACACGCATAAACAATGGCGCGCTTCGACGGATGGGTCAAATGAGGCGCGCCGACGACTCTCGGGTTGCAGCGCCTTGGCGCCGGACGGCTCACGTTCCACAACTCGCAGGCTCCTCATTCGCACCACCATAAAACGGACTGCTGTTCCTCTTATTTAACATTGAAACTTCAATGCAACAGTACTGCTACATAATGCCTTTTCGAACTAACCAACCGATCACACAGCCAAATGCAAAAATCGGAATACGTTTTAGTACTCGGTCCCTTCAGCTTTTTTGACAATTTCGTTTGCCGACACTTATGCGGTGCTCGTGTTGTTAAAGAGACATGGTACTAATGTGATTTTTGAAGTAAACCGTGTTGGTGGAGTGTTGTTAACAGCTTGTTAATGTGCCACTTTCTTTGTAAAACGGAAGCGGTTGAGCGACATCGAATATTGGGAGCTAAAGAGATGAATATTCATATAAATGTATTTTATGTGCATTTGAAATTCTGTGGGGCTGAATGGAACACTCAAATTACTATTTAGCTAGACTGGGGAGACGTTCCGTTACAAGTATTTTACCTTACATCAAACATTTGAGTCAATTTAGGCTATTCTCGATCTGCAAGACAGTTCAAATGATAGTCGATTTTCTATATTCTGCTTTGTAGTCCAGGTTTAGGTTAAGCAACTTTCAATGTAATTAAATATATTCAGTTATATAATATTTTTATTCTACACGTAAATTCCGTAAAAAATATGGTGATCTTCGGTAGAGCGATATTCAAAGCAATTTTTTTTGCATGTATACTTTTTAGCGCAACATTATGCGAAGGTGCTAAATATTGAGCATAATTCGACAATCACGTTTTAACCCAAATTTAACGAGTTAAAACCAAAATACAGTGCATTTCTTTCATACGTTGGAAGCAATCTAAAGTTTCAACTTTTGCTCCGCGTAGGTAGAAATTTAGATCCTTTTATAGTGTTGTTACAGCGTTTGTGCTGAGATACTAAATAGACACTAGACAGCAAGGGCTACGAGTGAATGAAGGCAATGGTACTATTTAAATTTCGTTTTAGTTTTAGATCATGCCTATAAACGCGGCATCCCTAATTGGAAAATTTAATTTACAGTGAAATTTCGTTTTTTATTTGCGAAATATCCGTACCTACAGTCAAAACTACGATTAAATGATTCAAATGCACTTATACAATTCCGAATTTTTGAGCTCGAACACTTTTTTTAAAATAACTGACGACATAGTTATTAAAAATATTTTATATTTCAACAGCAACCCCGAAAAAAATCACAAATAAAGCAAAACTTGGCCGTCGCGCACCACTTCACAAAGTAACAAGCGAGCGGAACGAACGAGCCGGCCGGGGAATCGATTTCTGAAACGTGTAACGTGTCACACTAAGTAGTTTGAACTTAAATATTGTCGTTTTAGTTCGCACTCCCAGAGAACACATGCAAATTTCTTTATAATATTTACACGGTGACTTGCCACGTTTCGTGAAAGCACAAATTGAGATCTCAACTGACTATAATTGGTCAATCTCAACTCAATGACAACTCGCGGAGCGTGGATCTCGTACGTATAAATCATTAAGAAAACTACTGTCATAGTTAGGAGTGAAAGATGTCAACGACGAGCTGAGCACCGGAATAAATCAGACTTAAATTGGTTTCCGCAACGACACTCCCATCGTCGACTCGGCGTTAATAGCGCGTGCAACCGAAATATTATACGTCTGTTTAAAAATATTTTTTACTATGAAATAGAATCCCGGTCGCTGGGCAGGCGCCATGGATATAAAAAAAGGTTGTAATTGCACCCAGGTTAGAACCAATTAGAGCGCACCGGCCCTCGTCAATGAATGGTGAAACGATCTCGAATCATTAACACAAAAAGAGTTATTATATGCAAACAACGGCAATTAAGATGGATGGCCCTAAACTAATGATGACAATTGGCTAGTTGACAAAAAAAAAATATTTAGTCCGTCAGATAGATAACCATAAAATATTGTACACATATATATTTTTTTATTTGACAAACGAAGAATTACGATAATACAGCGCTTATAAGTTTCGCGTGACGTCACGACTCGGTATAATTTTTACTGAGTCGTGACGTCACAAGCCCCCACTCCGGAAGTATGATGATCTATAACTTTGTGGATGTTTAGTCATTTGATAAAAGAAAAAAATATGTGTGTCATATTTTTGCATAATCTAACGAACGGACTATTTAGAATTACCTTGTTTTAACCCAGGACACAAGCCTATTCTACGTTTATGGTTCGTGGGGCTGACCACCACTTTAAACTCAGCTTTGAGGCACTTATCTTTACTGGACGTCACAAAACATACATAACTGAGATCAACAAATTAACATCAGATTATTTTTAGTGGCAAAAGAAGCGCTGAAAAATCGGATCTGCTAACGAACTCAAAATCCTATACATCGCGAGCAAAAATATAGTTACAAATCTGAAGGCAATAATCATAAAAGATAAAAGAATAATACCTTTATGAGAAACTATCATCAGATGACTTGGATTTAATTATATCTGAAAGGACGCAGCTCCTCCCCGATTGAAATCGAATGGTCGTAAATCAGCTGTAATAACACCGGTCGTTTATTGGGTAAACAAATCTTTATCTTCACAATTACAACGTCGTTAGAAACGAATTAAAATATTAAGTCGATTCTAGAGCCAAAAACGAGCGCTGTAGGTAATTTTCAAAATACCTATGTGCACACTATACAACACAAAAGTTGAAACACATTTAACTATGTTTTTTACTAGGCGTGGACATTAAATGTGTCAGTTATATATTTCTGTAATAACCTTTGAAGCTAAAAGACCAGCTTGTTGTCTAAAATGTAAAAAAAAACTACAAACTAGCATAATTTTTTACGTGAGTGATTCGTACGGCATAACTAATTAATATAGGCACTACATTCACATGCGCTTATAATGCGCTCTCACATATTGTGGATAGTTTTACCGATGACTCAGAAACACGAATGCACATAAAAAATGTTTTTAAGTATCTCTGATCAATGTTATCTAAGTGTGTAAAATGAGATGGACATTTTTTTTTTAGTTTTGAACATCTGACGGCTAGAACAAAAAATGCTGGTGATAAGACGATTGTAGTGGTATAGTTAAATTAAAGATTCTTATCCCCGATAGGCAAGTTTAAACCAAGAAAGCTTTTTGCAGCCTCAGAATAGGTACTCATGCAGGTATAAGGTTTAATTTTTGTTTCTATACCGTAACGGAATACAATACGTGCTTATTAGGTTTAACGGTTTTGAGGAAGGAACTACGCATTCTTTATAAATCAAATAAAATGATTGATCTTAATTCAAACATCAAAATAATCATTTACAATGATCAACAGCGCGATAACGGAAACGTCGAGGAGTGTGAAAAAATGTTATTACATAATTTATTACAAGTTATCATCAAGAGAACGTTATTAATGGGCAAATATTAAAGCGGCGCTCATCTAAATAGGAAGCCGTGATGACACATTTAAGTGTCTCGTTTCAAAGAGGAGCAAGGCGTATAAAAAAAATAAGTACCTACCCCACACCGAGATATTTCTACAAATCGATGATTCTATCAACGAGCCCAGCGAATACGAAAATAAGCATCAAAGTGTTTTTTAGAGGAAAGACGACAAATGTCAACCGGCAAGGCACAGTAGCAAACACGTGTTACATATTGTCAGACAATATTTGCTGTTGCTTTATTAGCTCGCGAGGCGGATGGAAGGAAATGAAAATAACCCTTGTTCTACATTATTAAGCACGTGTTATGTGCGATATAACAACTGTGACATATTAATTTCAACAAATTGAAACAATGTTGCGGCTTTACCATCTACCAGTCAGCGGGCCGACGCCATCGGCCTATTATCAGGCCCGCCGACGGTTCCTTGGAGGCGAGCCTTAAATAATCCTTAATTAGTTCAGTTAACATACCTACGAGAGGATGCCAATAAAATTTAAATCCAATTGCGTCGACGGTTGATTTACAACGAATCAATAAAAGAGAAGGCTATCATTACCTCTTTTATTGCGTATTCAATAAAAGTAATGTAAGAGGTAGGTACAATAACGCCACGGCGCAGACGACAAACCCAAATAAATACTTAATTCTACCCAGTAACCGGTGAAGTGAATATCTTTTATTAACATACTCTGATGCAGATATCTGACTGGTCAACGGTAGGTATCCCGGCAACCGGTCCTCGTAAAACATAATTACCCACCAAAAATACAGCGCGCGTTTAAAACGCTCCCCCAACTATTGTAATTTACTAATTGTATTCGTATAAATCAGCGCAGCGCTATTCGGAATTAGCGAGATCTCGATTTATATGACGACAATATATCAAGTGCGCGACTCGGAACAGCATAAACACAATAGCGTAGAAAAAAGACGGAGCTTGAGAGATGGCTCGTAAAATAAAACAAGGGACTACGTCCGGAGATATGTCAAGATAGCATGCGGCGGGGGGCGCGGCGCCGGCCGGCCCGGCCCGGACCCAATTAGAAGCACACCTTTTGGACATGTGCTCTCACTTGACGCTAACTAACGCCTAAAAACGCAAGGACGCGGGACAACTACATCCGTTATCGTTTGTCATATTTTTTTTGTCGTGAAATTCCTGCGTGACCCTGATTTCCACGCATTTTGTAAATAAAAACTTGTGCGTTTTTTTTGTATCGCTATTTTTTTGTGGCACTTCAGCTGTTAGTCATTTCAGCAAGGCAAATATAGGAAAAAAAATGGGAACGACACATGCCAAAACTTTATACGATTGGTACGTATCTGATAATTACAGAGAGTTCGGACGAAATATACCGTTTATCACCGGTTGTTTCGTTATAAATTTTGATAACAGCATTATTTTGAGATAATCTTCGAGACAAAAAATTCAAATGGTTTCCTGTTAATTTGGCGATACCTCTTGGAATGTGAACCACAAAAACTAATTGCAAAACGAGAGCAGGGGTGTCTGGAAATGCTAAGGCGTAAAGTTAGCATTTTAAAACATTTGTGATAACTATAGTAATGTCTATTTCACATTAGAAATATACAGTTGAAGAGAAAGAAGCGTTTTTTTTAATAGGAGGCGGCCAGCGACATGTGAATCACTGGACACACGGACGACCGCAACGTAAGAGCGTTGCCGATAATTTAAGACATAAAAAATAATTAATCTTTGCATAGTTTGCCCAAGCTTACATTGGACATATTTCAAGCTGCACTGGGTGGAGTCAAAATACTAATATTCTCCTAATCTATAGGTACAGTCAGCAATAAATACATGTATCGATATAGTCAAAGTACCAAAATGTGTACGTATCGTGACGGTCTCGATGTTCATGTTGGGTGAACATATTTTCGGCACTTTGACCGTGTGGATTCTACATCGTTAGTCGAAAAATCCAAAACATTTTGGCCATACCATTAAAAAAAATCCCTGTAAATATAAGTAAACAATGCGCTGACTTACTCTCTGCGCCGGAACATAATGTGGGCATACGTTTCCCACAGTTTGAAGCACTTATTCAACCGAATTAATAGAAAAGACACTGATCAATATTAGCACAAACATAAGACGCTGTCGCTTACTGTTTCAGTCAAATTGCCGTAAACATGTGCAGTTGACTTAAAAGTTAAAAAGAGAGTAAACTTACCTTAGTCTTCACTAGTTTTGAGTTGTCCTTACACATTTTGGCTAGCACGTGGTAGTCGCCTCTTGCCGCGCTCAGGATCCACTGCTTCTGTTTGGTGTCCAGCGGATCGGATTCACTCTTGGGATCCAACTGCGATAAAAAACAACATAAAAAACTGGCCAAGCAACAGTCGGACACAGGAAGGAAGATTTGAAGAGCACCACCAAGGATAAGCAAATAACACAAGAAAATCCAAGTTCAAGTAACAGAACTGGCGAGCAGCACCGTGTGGACATCACGCTGGATGCACAGCTGTCCGGGAGACCCGTATGGGCTGTTGCTACGGGCGCCCGGATCGGGAGCACAAATGAAGAACCAGAGCATCGTTTCACAGCGACGCGGAGCTGGTCCCGTGCGCACCAATCTTGGTCGCTGTGAAACGATGCTCTAGCTGGTTCCTTCTGTGTTCCGTTCTGGGCGCCCGTAGCAACAGCCCGTACTGGTCTCAGCCTTAGGTAGGTATACGAATAATTTGGAGTCACTTTTGACCCCCTTATAATTCAAAAACTGTTTCACATAAACGTGTCAGATTTTACTCATTGAAATTTTGATACCCACATGAGAAAAATAACTTTTACGGTTACGGTAACAATTGCAACAAGCAACAATTACAAATTTTAAATTATCATCTTTTTTGTTCACACTAACTCTACTTACTCTATAGTTTACAATGAATGAATGAATAAGCCTGATGGTATACAAGCAAGAATACTTATGGAAATGAAAAACTGATCTATACGTAGGTAGTTATAAAATGCAATACTTACGGATACTCTGTCCTCTTCGTCAATACTCTGTAAATAGGAAACAAATTATTATTGTTATGTGCGTCATGAAGTAAATATTTAGAGTAAAGAGCCTATATAGGGTTCCGTACTGAAAGGGCAAAATCGGGACTCTATTTTTCCACTAAGATTCCACAGGCAGACCTTCTATCACCAGGCTGTATCACACTAAATTGACAATGGAAATATTCTTTTTGGTACCGCTACAACAACAAATACAAAAAGTAATTAGGTTAAAATGTAATAAGATACATAAAAAAAAAACAGCCGAATTGAAAAAATAATAATAAATTCAACGGGCAGCGCTTTACTAAAGTTGCATGAACACAATGTTTAGTTGAAGTATTTTATAAGAGGTACCTACCGAACCTTTCGTGCGGTATTCCCGACTCACACTTGGCCGGTTTTGTAATTCAATAAAAATAAATAACACATAAAAGATTACGAATTAAGCGACTGGAACTCATTAGAAGGAACACATTTGCATAGAAACATTTTCAAAGATTAAGTACCCATAATGTTCAGATTCTAGTATAAATAACAGGCAGTAAAGGCCATCACTGTTTTACGATTCTTTTAATGCTATAAAAGCTATCCCATTCATAGCGATCAATTTATTAAATGAAGTACATGCGCGTACTCAACAACTGAAAACAAAAGGTTAGACTTATAAATAAATACGATATTTACATACATAATAAATATCTTAACGACACATATAAATTAATCGGAACCTAATATTTCAAAATTAATAAATGAGTACTTATATTGTGAAAATAATATTTTGAATTAATGGTCAATAAATTCGAATTCTCCCGTCCTCGGGCTTGCGCTGCGATTGTTTCCGCGGGCAGAAAACCACAAGCGGGGGCGAGCGTCGGGGTAATTAAAAACCGTAAATACATTTGATACAGTCCATTTTTGAGTACTTAAGTTATGGAGTTAAGAGTTATATCGCCGGCGCACAGGGCGTGCGCTTCGCAGCATGGCCACTCTACCACCTGTCGTTACATATTTATGTCTACACTATTGGCCTCACTGTTAGGGACTTCGATATTGACAAGATAACATCCTTAATGTGATGTGTTTGATTTAATAACAAGATTAAGTTTGTACGTTGCCGGATTGTAGGTTCCGCGGTAACGACAATTAACTGCCAAAAGAACTGTTGGTCACGCGATAAAACTTAATAAAATTACCTAAAGTGAAAGTTTGAATTTGAAACTAACTATTGAGACTGATGGCTGAACATATTGCCGATCCATTACAGAAACCACAACGTTAAATCAAAGTCCACCCATAGTATCCACATAACCGATTTATGTTCTAATTGACTCACTCTCACTCCATCCATATTTAATTAGCAATTAATGAAAATAGTTCGCGGTCAATCAAAACGTTAAGCAGTTTTTTTATTAACAGGTTTAACATTTCAATAAAGTTCTATAAAGTCGTTGCAAACACGAAATCGGGTATGAATCATCGACGTTATTTAGGTATCGGGCGATATAATCTTTTGAGAGGATATTGATACCTAGCATAAAAGGTTCGAGGCAGACGTCGGTCTGGGCCGCGGACGAGGCTCCTCGGCGCTCTGCATGCGTGCGGCGAGCACTCCGGGACGCCCTACGGCCTTACGCATCAGGGTGTACTGCCGGCATAATGGACTGGTGGCGACGGCGCAGCGGTCGACACAAAACTCAGCCTTTCCTGGCTTTATTACTCGGACCTTGGACGTTTCCACGTAGAAACCACGTTGAAATATTTGGCATACCTACTTTGATATGTTTTTTGTTTTTGTTGGGATCAAACGCGTACAAGAATTAGTATACTCACGCTAAAAACAAGATATTCGTTCATTTGGCAACGCACTCCTCGTTAATGATTATGATTGTGACATAAGGCAAGTATCTACTAATACCACGATGTAGATTTTTAAAACTGATAACGGTTTTCTCATTCCGTATGTAGAGTACTCAACAAAAAGAACATTCAATTGTCTTGCCGTTTACCGTATTGGCGCATATATTCCGGCTTTTATCTTTCAATAGGTCCGAGTTAATTCATCCGTTCCTATTTTCCATCGCTTCGACAAGGCTCGTTAAGTGTGGCATCCGCGTTGTTGATGGCAGTTAGTGATTCTCAGGCCCGAATAGCAGAGAGAACAATGAAATCGGTCATATTTTCCTGCCAACTCGCAACAGACCGTAATAACTTATCTCTCGCATCGTGTATAACAACTAGAATACGTTCATTCAAAACGTTGATGTTGTATACTTAAAATGAAGCTTATTTTCGCTACCTTCTTGAAGGATTTATGGAGCATGTGATGAAGAATTTAATTTTCTAGCGAATACAATGGGAAATTCTTTTATGGAAATATACTGATTAAAAACCTGCTAAAGATGGTTAAAATTCGCGTTTACAATCCTGAATGGGAAAATTGTCTACGGCTCCGTAAAGCTGGTTCAGGGAAGGATTCTGACTTTTAATGGTTCATGTAAACCTAAAATTAAACACAAGATGGGACGTCGGAGGTAATAAAAAGGTTTACGGAGTGCTTAGCCACTAAAAGCGAATTGGATTTCGCGTTTAGCACATACTAAGGGGCTTTAACCGAAGATTAAGCTACCTCACTTGCGAACTGCACTTGATAGGCACGTATTCCTTGAAGACATACCACGGCAAACGCAATTAGTAGGCAAGCCATATTGCATGTAAAAGTATCTGGACTGCGGCGTGGTGTTCAACGCACGAACGACCTTTTTTAGGCTTTTATAGCGCACGTGCCTGTTGAATTGCACGACAATAATTATTATTGAGGGACAATCGACCACAAGTCACGACACGAGCCAACGTCCAATCGATTGCCTCGTGAATAATGATGACTTTAGCACGGGTGTAGCCCTAACCGAGACCTATGTATTTATAGAATATGGGAGCCATACAAAACCAGTTCAACGATTAAGGATTTCAATAAAACGTCACGAAAGAAAACACTTACATATACCAGTAAATAAGTTTAATCTGATCTCAGGTTAACCGATTGCAACAATACGGCAATTTCTAAGTAATTGCCTTCTGTCCGATTGTATATGTTATAATCTGTGACGAATTTGGTTCGTCTCGTTAGTCTGCCATGACGAACTTATTACTATTTTCAAAGATTGTTTTATTGCATTTTCAGGGGGGTGTTGTCTGAGACAATTGCTTTGCATTCGCGGTTGTAAGACGTAGAGCCCGCGTGCCAAAAAATAGCAGTCCAAAATATACTAAACTTAGTTTAACCCGATGTTTAAGTTATACTTATGTGCAATTGAACCAGACGAAGCAAAAAAATAACAAGATTCGAACGAATAATTCACTGGGAAGGAACTGGGCGGAACAAAACCTACGAAACGAACGTAAGGCAAATTAACTCCCTTTCATTTTAAATAAGTAAATCAAACCTTTCAGAATTATCATGAGAAATTGGGTGAGCGATTTGATTAGTTTCGTCTGTGGGTAAATTATAATTAGAATTAGAGCCGGAAGAAAGTACGAATTGATTTTGTGGCGCATTTTGCCTTCTAGTCTAATGGAAGAGGATAAAACTGACCGTTTTAGCACTTCGGAGTACCCTTTTTACGGCGCCTCTGAAAATGGACGGCGCCGCACGAAGTCTTGGTTGATTAATTTTTTTTCGAAAGTTTTTAAATTTGACGAGAGCGGAAGCGTGCGGCGGTCTATTTCGGGGTTGATTTATGTGTGAGGACATCGGACGGACGGTTGGCAATGTGGCATATTAGTGTGAATGGATTGATATTAATTCTTCCATAGTTTCGTAGCTTTAAAAACAATTGCTCTATTTTACATGTTTTTCAAAATTTACGAAGATGTATTTAAAAAATACTTATACATTTTTTTTATACACCACCTTTTAAGTAGTTAGTTACAGTAATAATGAACACTATGGTTAGACGTTAGACATATTAGCTATGTCTACACCAATGCGCTTTCGCGTTCACCTTGCGTCTTTCTCTGACGCATGCCCGTGCAACCACCAACCACAGCGAATGCCGCCAGCGCGTCTTCATTGAGGACGGATCTAGTTTCAGCGCATGCGCTGTGGTTGCACGGGCATACGTCAGAGGAAGATGCAAGGTGAACGTGAAAGCGCACTGGTGTGGACATAGCTATTGTTTTATGCATGTAGCGCAAATAAAATCAGTGTACATTTTCTTATTGGAAATTGGAACAACAATTGGAACATATTCCAGATTTTTTCCAGTCACCGAAAATCTTTCCAGTCACCGAAAATCACCCAACTAGCGGTAATAAGTGGAACTTCGTATTTCTGCTGCTTTTTGGGATTCTTCAGGCTTCAGTCAAGTAGACAATTTTGTACTAGTTTACGATTCATGGAGTAATTCAGCGAACGCTGCCTCTCACACGCTTAATAGCACGCAGTGTGGCGTACGCATAAAGCAATGCTAAAGTCCATTAGGTGGCAGAGTCGCACGCGGCTAATATTTGTCATTAGGAGCTTTTGTTGTTCGCGTTGTAAAGCTTCGCCCAATTACGCTTCCCCCGTGTAGGGGGTTGTCCCATTCGGATGGCTCAAAATTATTATTATATAATTTTTTTGCAGTGTTTACAAACCCTCTCCAGTTATTTTTCAAATGTGCCCTTCGGGAGCAGTATTGCTCGTTTATGCCGATATGGGCTAGCTTAATGTTTATTATGATGTTGCATTTATGAATTGTCTTTATGGGTTAAACTACGGGTCGCAGTACTTTGAATTTTTAACGTGTTTTGTGGTAAAACAAAATTTTGGATATTAATTTAATTCTAAAATGTTCGAGTAAAAATTAATCCGAATTTAATACAAAATATAATTATGTACTAAGTTTCTCTCAGTAACACAGCCACAGCCATATGTATCAACGACTGTTGAATGTTAATAATAGTATTATAACATACATTGTATGTACATACATAAAGCCTGAATTCACAAATGGGGTAGGCAGAGCACAAGAAACGTTACATAGTCAAACCCTTGACTGTTTCATGTTTCGTAGCAACTGTTAGCATATGTTTTAGGTTTCAAGTAAAAAGGTAAAATAGTGACAGGTTGCTAACCTGCCGCCTAAAATATACCTAAGTCGCCTCTTACAACATCCACGGAAGGAATGGAGAGGTGATTTTCTAAATCCGACACCACATAATAATAAACATGTAAACTTACAACGCTGCGAAAATTAATTTACCCAAGTCATTCATCATCATCATCATCAGCCTATATACGTCCCACTGCAGGGCACAGGCCTCCTCTCGGTATGAGAGGGCTTGGGCGATAGTTCCCACGCGGGCCCAGTGCGGATTGGGAACTTCACACACAACGTTGAATTACATCGTCGCTGTGTGTAGGTTTTCTCACGATGTTTTCCTTCACCGAATAGCTCGTGATAAATATCAAATTTGATATCGCACATCAATTCCGAAAAATTCAGAGGTGCGAGCCCGGGGTTTGAACCCACGACCCTCTGCTTGAGAGGCCACAGTTCGAACCGCTGGGCTAGCACGGCTACTTGTCATACTTGTCATACCCAAGTCATTGTAAATCACTTATTTTTCATAAGTATTAGGGCCATATTGTTTGCCATTGAGTATATTGTATCGAAGTATGGACTCGCTTAATAAAAAAACAAATGTGTTAAAGTGAAAACGATGGAGGTCGCTGATATATTAAGCACTATAAATTTCGATACAATTGTAGTGGGTAATTCTAATTAGGCACGCCCTATTGGACTCACAAAAGAAATGATTACTGACAAATTCGACATCATTTTGACCGCCAAAGGGGCACGGCGAAGGTTTTACAATTCAATTAGTTCGCCAGGTGTCGACGGCAGGAACTTGCCCGGCCAACGAAACGTTTTAATATTCGACTTTTATTAGAGCAGATAACAATATTCATAGTTGTGTTCTAGTAATTTGTTGAGGCTTGTTTTGAATAATTTTAAAGTTGATAGTGATGAATTCATTGTTATTTAAGTTTTCTGATCACAACCGTTCCCATTGCCAAATCAGTTTGCCATTGGCGAAGTCGTCTCTTTCAGTTAGTTTGTTTTTATTTCCTTTTTACATTGCGACTGATTTACTTGTAATTAAAAAGAAAAGTTGTTTAAAAAAAACAGTCATTCTTTTATTAAGGTCGAGGAACATATCATTATCATTTTCCGTAAATAATAAAATAAATAACTTCATGAAAATAATGTTAAATATGGCCTAGGAAAGTGTTTTACTATGCCTAATGGTGCCATAGTAAGATCTCTAATTATGTATAGTAATTTAATGTTGCATAAAATAACACCGGAGTTTTTTGCCAATGTTTACGTACGCATAATAAATCATTTACTGCATTACATAAACGTACTCGTTCACGCATCATTCTTTACTTAGGTCTATCAAATAGTCATAATGGTGAAGATAAATAATTAGTATGACTTATCGTTGCGTACAGCTTTAAATGCCAAGTAGTTCTGTTAGGGCTGTGATCCGACTAACTATGAAACGAATGAGACCAAATACTTTTAACCGTTTGCATTTTACATACCTAAATCGAAACAAATAATTGCCATCATCTAGCCTACAGGCTTCCTCTATAAAGAAGATAAGGATTGCAATTTCCATGAAAACTCAGCGCAGATTAGACACAAGTCTAAAAAGTATACTTAATAGTCATAATAAGACCGTTATTTTGGCGCTATTTGGCACGGAAGCATTGTATCATTTATTATTGCATACATATCATAAAGTTATTATTATTTATTTTTAAGGCTGTATTTTATCAGTGTCAAATTTCTTTCAACAAACGCCTTTCGTTCTTTCTAAATACACGGCACAGTTTGTGAACTTTTTGTGTTTTAATGGATGACTGATTAAATGTTTGACAACCCTGCATTAAGGGTCAAAATATTTTGTAAATGGCGGCGAGAACAGGTGCCGCACACGCTGCAGGCGGCGGGTCCCCAAATTTTTATAATTATTTAGGCTCATTCTAAGTAATAATTATCTAAGTAAATAGTTGTAGCTTTTTACGACAAAATGATACTCTAACAAGCATGATAATTAAAACAAGATTAGTTTTGTATGCGGTTACGTGAACCTCTAAAATGGAGTTCCATGGTTGTAGGCAGGCTGAGAAAATAAGTTTTGGGGTTTCTTTGACCCTTCATCATCATCATCATCCAGCCTATATACGTTCCACTGCAGGGCACAGGCCTCCTCTCAGTATGAGAGGGCTTGGGCTATAGTTCCCACAATTAATTATTTATCATCAGCATTTGATATATCTTAGTAAAGAATTATGCGTGAACGAGTTCTTTGACCCTTAGTTTACTCAAAATCTAAATCTAAATTTTATTTCAGCAAATAAGTCGTAAGAGGCTATATTACACGTCTTGTTTTTAAGTCTACCAGCGCTTCGTTAAGATCATGATTTATACTTCTAACAAAACAGCAACATAATTATGAACAAAGGTAATCAGTAGCATAAAATTAAATTATTGGATCCAAAGTGGACAGTAAAAAATTTCGAGAAATTCAATCAAAAGTATGCATTCAGTTTTTTTCATCAGAAATTTCGCGCTTGGTAATTTCATAAAGACGACGGTTTGATTTAATTCAAGTAATCGTCATTTATTTGTGGTGCCGGGTTAGAATAGCACCTCTTCCTTTCTTCCCGTGGGTGTCGTAAGAGTCGACTCTGGGAAAGGGTTAGTGTATTGTGGGCGATGGGTTAGCAACCTGTCACTGCAATATCACGTTTAACCATCTGGTTACCCTGAATTAGCTAAGCATGGCACTGGATTTTTTGAATTCATGTGCTCTGCCTACCCCTCATGGGAATACAGGCGTGAGAATATGTATGTATGTATGTAATTTCTTATCACTCGCTATCGTCATGGGCTTGACGAATTAACGGCTGGTCCCAATATTTAATAAACCTAATGAAATGACGGTTTTGCTGACATGTGTTAGAAAACGACAGTAGGTATGTGTGGGCGTTATGTCACTTTTCTATCTCTAGTACATATACTAAACCTTCGATAGATTGAATATTGGGACACGCCGTAAATGGACTATCATTCATTATGGAATTTGTTATTTTAAAAAGAAAATTCACATATACATGTCATAATTAACAAATACAGAAAGAAATTAGAGTGAAGTATGTCAGAATAGGAGCGAATGGCGCTCTGTTGCCTCTGCCTACCCCGCAGGGAATAAGGCGTGACGTTTATGTTCAGAAAGAAATTAATGCTCGGAGTTTGAGGTGCGGCCATGTTATAAAATTTTTCAGTAACTAACTTCTTACACAGGGAACATAGCTTGTCTATAGATAAGATTCGTTGCCTTGTCAGTCATTAAAAATAATAAAAAATATGATTTACCAAACCCTATCAGATAAAATTAAGCCGAAACAAAACCTAAGAGTGAATGGATCAATGTATGAAATACATACCGAATACTGACACTGTAGAAACGAGTATGACGTAAAGAGCAAGTAAGGTCGCTTTCCGCTGACTATCCCTATGTATGCTTCCATCTTAAAACTACGCAATGGATTTTGGAGCGGATTTTTTTAATAGATACCTAGTGTGATTCAAGATAGTGTAGACTCTACCTACACTGTAGAGAGACATTGATAATTTTAAAGGTTTACAATGCCGTTATTCTGTAGTATATCTAATGCATGATTTCCACCAAATGGCCGGAATCGGAAAGAAAATTATGGTCTTTAAACGATACTAAACCTTACGGTCACTGTGTTTAAGTCTACATTACCAAGCAGCGTTCAAAAGCTAGATGACGTATGTCGCCCGCGACCACGGAATACAAAAATAAGGTAATGTAGACTTAAACACAGTGACCGTAAGATTCAGTATAGTTTTAAGACCATAAAATTCTTTCCGATTCCGGCCGTTTGGTGGAAATCATGCATAAATCAACATTGCACCCATACGAATCCGGGGCGGGTCGCTAGTTACTAATTGCAAGTACAGAGCTAACTGTAAAGTATATGACGTGGCTTAAAGAGAGTTGCTACACTTATTGGGAAGTCTAAAGAGCCCTCATGATGGTCTCACAAAATATTGGTTAGGTTTAACTTACGTAGTTCTCCAGGTTCGCTTGTATGAGTGCAGCAAGAAAATTCTTAATTCAACGATTACGATTTTCTTGATAACATTCTATAACAATGGGTTGATAATATCAACAGTACAGAACTATGTATAGTTGCCTTAGGGCGCTTGTGCACTACCATGAATTTTCAGTTTTTCCGGTCCGGTTTTTTAAGGTCTGTCGCGCCGTCCCACTCACGTCAATACAATTTAATGGGAGAGCAAGCGAGACGAGACATTAATGAAAAAGCCGGACCGTAAAATTCATGGTAGTGCACAAACGCCCTTTGGTTATAAAAACGTATGTACTCAAGGTAGATTGTGATAGGTATAATCTCACTAACTGGTTGCCCTAACCAATTTTATTTCTGAACTTTATGTCCTTCCTCAGGTCTCCAAACTATCTATCTTTCTTATCTAGGTTCTTGTATTGAGGGATGAGAAAGTACATACATACGTACATACATACATAAATACATATATCAGGCCTGTATTTCCAAATGGGGTAGGCAGAGCAAACAAACCGCTAATTAACAAAACGATGACTATTTCACGTTTAGTGGCCACTTCTAGCATATACTTTTTGGTTTTTAGGTGGCAGTTACAATAGTGACCGGTTGCTAGCCTGTCGCCTACAATATACTTAAACCTATATCATTAGTCGCCTGTTACGACATCCACGGAAGAAATGGAGAGGTGTTATGCTAAATCTGACACCACACAGAAAAATAAGATGAGAAGGTAAAATTGAAAAGTAAACCTGACCATTTTGTGATAAGATATACCGGTCTATTCCCACTAGTTCTACTGACAGTTCTACTGGTAGAACTAATGGGAATTTTCATTCCCACTAGTTCTACTATTCAAAGGACTTCAGATAATATTCCTATTATCTGAAGTCCTTTGGACTTTGGACTAAGTGGGACTATTTTTTTTCAAATTGAAACCGTTAATGAAATGAAACGGTGTGACTAAATATTATTTCAATAAATTTCCAATAGAACTACTGGGAAAAAATCACTCCCACTAGTTGTATTATCTGAAGTCCTTTGCATAGTAGAACTAGTGGGAATGAAAATTCCCATTAGTTCTACCAGTAGAACTGTCAGTACAACTAGTGGGAATAGACCGATATACCTAATATTAAATTGGTAATTTTTTTCTCCACAATAGGTAGGAATGTACAGGCAGCAGTGTTGCTGTTAGCACCTGCAATTACTAACAATTCAAAAGTTAAGTAAAGAGTGTACTTTACTTAACTTTTTTGAATTGCTTCACAATGATTTTCCTTGTTGTAATGCAATGTCAATATGACGATTTATATGGTCCTAGAATGTAAGGAATATTTTTCAACTTTACATGAAATTTCAGTTAAATGTGTGCATGGCTGATGGTAGGAATGGTACACAATAATAACAGTGTTTCCATAAGTTTGGCACAATGACTATGTCTAGAGAAGCTTTGTGAGTTTTTGGGCTGTTTATCATAATAGGAACTTAACAGTAAAACCTAACATCATGTTTCACTTGTTTGCTGTCCAATGAAAAAAAATCTGCGCAACTCAAGTCTTTTATTTTAATAATGAGCCACAGAGATTAAAAAAAGTTTAGGATGTTTCTAAGTAGAGATTTAAAAAAAAACATCCTGAATATTGTGATGTATCTCGTCAAAGAGCACATAAATCCTTAGGCTTGAAACAGTGCTCGACCGACGGTCAGCGCTGACCGTCGGTCGAGCACTATTTCAAGCCTAAATCGAATCCAAATCACGCGCGTACCGTCAGCGTAGCTGTGTGCGCGTTCAAGACTTGCATAGATATTGCTACGCCGACCGACGGTCAGCGCTGACCGTCGGTCGAGCACTGTTTCAAGCCTTAAAATAGAGTTGTTTGCTGGTGGTTACTTATATTTTTATAATACGGGTTTGTATCATTATCACATAATAAAAGTGACTCATTTCCTTGCTAAAGATAATACCTATGATTGATAGACATCTAACCTAGAAATACGAAACAATGCCAAGATAAGTAGGCATTGTGAGTAGTAACTGAATCTTCTCATGATATCTTAATTTATGGGTTAATATTACCAACAGGAATAGTATAATCTAGCCAATCAATTGGTACTAAACTATAAATCTTAAGATTTTCTATTTAATACTGAACAAACATAGTCAAAATTTGGTATAGAGATAGCTACAAGTCCCAAAAGAGAAGCCCTTTTTTTTCAGAAGAATTAATATCTCATACAAACTAGCAATCAGCGAACACAGGCGTGATTGTATGTATGTGAATGGTGGTAAGAAAACTAAGTAGAATTAATTTAAATTTATACCATTTGTCCACTTTAGCATAATTATGCAGTCACAAATATCTGTCTCTACAGATCCAAGCCTATGGGCTATGCTATATGTAGCATATGGGTCACTATAACATCATCAGGCATACATACACACTGTACAACATGTCTCACAGCTGGTCGAATTATTCCATCTTTGTCATTTTAGCTTACTATGGACAGATGGACTGAATATTTTGATATGCCATTATTAATACACATTGAACAGTTTGATACTATGATGAATACACACAAAATCTTTAAATTTAATATTTAAATACATACTTTCATTATTTAGCTTGTTTTCCATAATGGGGTATCCAGACCATACATAACATTACTCAAACCAAATCTATTTCACACTGCATAAGCACTCCCAGCACTATTTTAGGTTAAAAGTTAGATAAATGTCACCAAACCATACCTTTAACTAAATTCTGAATTGTTTTCTGTGATATTTGCAGAAAGGGAAATGTAATATTTACATTAGACTGGATAAGGGAGTAACGGGAGTAAAATATCTTACCTGTGCACTCATGTTCCCACTTATTTGATGTGATTTCAGCATGTCTCCTTCGGAAGCCATTCTATTAAACATTTGCTTCCTCTCCTTCACAGATATCTTTTGTTCACTGTCAATCAGCATGCTTTCACTTTTAGACGCTGTTGCAGCCAACGAAGGTACAGGCTCCTCCACCAACACATCGTCATTAGGTGTGGACAATGTCCGTTCCAACGGAGGAATGGGGATACTGCTGCGCTTTTCACCAGATTTATCAGCCGATTTACGTCTCGGATGGACTTTTGGGGGTTCATCGGATGGCAATGTAAGACTGATAGTGGACTCGCTTTGTGACAAGGAAGGAGTGAATTCAGGTGTTTCAGTAGTGATGGGATTACTGTTCTGAATCAAGTTTGTTAGAATGCTAAAGTCTTGGTTGAGCTGCAGTGGAGGTGGTGGCTGATATTTTTCAGGCTGAGAGCTGCTCTGCACCTCAGAAGATCCTTCACTCGCAGCTACATTGTCCTCCTTTTTAATCTCATTAGGCATGTATTTCTTTTTAAGTATAAGCCATTTCTCGTTATTCTGGTTCTTAATAATAGCCAAAGAGTTAACGTGCTTCTTAAAAGTGGTCCTCGCTTCATCTAAAAGAATTAGTCATGCGGTAAAAACTTCCCCCAAACGAAAACAATAGAAAAGTGTTAAGTTGTTTACGCACCTCTCATGTCAGGGTTCATAAGAAACACTTTGAAATGTTTCACCAACTCATAATTTGTCACTTTTCCATTGTGAGCCAACATAAATTTTAATATTTCGTCAAAACTTAACTCCGTTGGAGCCGACATTGTATTAATAAAATAATTATTCTCAGTTTAAGATAACAATCGAACTTCACAGAACTAAACTAAAACTAGAAATGTCAGTTTTTAAAAGTAGACTCGACAGAGACGCTGCGAAATATTACAATGTTTTTGATTAGAAATTTAGCAGTGTGCAAGTATTTTGCCGACAATTTGACCAATCGCGACAACTCTTTCGCTGCACGCTACGCTCCGATTGGTCAATGGAATATACCACAAGGTTACAGAAGAAGCTTGACAGGTGCGTTCCGTTCTACGTATGCATGGTTTAGCTAATTGATTTAGTCATTTAATCAACATTATCTCATTAATAATGTTTTAATTGATAATTGTAAGTCTTTTTAGGTTTTTACTTGTAAATAACGCCTGGGTAAGGCTTGCAGTGGTTGGCACAACTCTACTACAACATCGACGGAATAATCCGAAGTTGTGTGCGAAGTTCCCAGCCAACGCTAGACACTAGACACAGTACATAGGTACAGATTATAGATTAGGTAGGTATATTGACTAGATGACTCTGTAACCTACGGGTGTCAACTATAAAATCTGGTCTGAAATGATGACAGTGTGACATCAGCTCTCTCTGCAATATGGGTCACAACTCACAACAACATTTTTTTTAACATTAGACCTGTAGCGACCCTAGCGCCAACTAACGTCTAGTAGTAGAACTTCTTCCGCAAACGTCATCAACTGTCAAAGTTTTCTACATCGCGCTGACGAAGTTTCGATGTTCGCTTGCATAAATACAATTTCCAACTCCCTCTCTATGGACTTGAGTCCCCGGGCATAATATCTACCTGGAAGAGATCTCTCTAGTTGGATTTTTCCCACAGATTTTTTGCGTGGACTGTAACAAATCCCTACTTCCTTGCTTTAATGTGAAAGTACTTAACTGTCTGTCTGTCTGTCTGTCTGTCTGTCTGTCTGTCACGCTTTCCCGCTTAAACCTTTCAACCGATTTTGATGAAATTAGGCAGAGACAATCTTAAGACCCCGAGAAAGGACAATAGGTTAGGTACCTTTTATGGCGAAAAAAAGGTAATGCCCAGAAAATAACTATTCCACGCGGACGAAGTCGCGGGCACAGCTAGTAATATAAATATATAAAGTCAGGTATGTACAGTCACGAACCGGGATTGTTGAGCCACTTGCCACTGTTCGCAATTTAGACGTGTAATCAATGACCGATGTGACCGA